>JAHPZR010027573.1:57500-65000 GCA_019787425.1 Platygyra sinensis
GAAGGAAAGTGAATTATTCCTAGTGCCGTGTGGTATTTTCTGAAATGACGTAACGTTACTCTTGACGTCTGTTTCATCGAAGAAGTCTCTAATGATTGACTTGAAGACCTGCAAACTGTCTACTGAATGAAATTCTTGCACTTAAAATAAAACACGAAATGAAGATACAACTATTCTTTTCAAAGATGTTTTTCACCATTAATTCCCTTTACACTCAATAGTAGCTGAAAATAAGCTCACTGTTTTTTTTCTTTTGTGAAGTGTTTGTCTTGTCTTTTAGCAAGTATTGTTTTGATTAAGAAGATGTGATTGTACAAAAAAAAAATTGTACAAAGTTTGGTTAACAGAAGATCAGCTATAGATTGAAGATACAAAATATATTTCTAGATGGCAAAAATAAAAAGGCAATCATTTTACAGTTAAAAAATTAAAAATTATTATGTTTACCTAAAATCTTACTTTGTATTGGGATGAATCTCAGTTAAACCATGGCTTTCATAAAGTTAAAATGGTAGAGACCTGGGTAATGGATTTTTCTTTCGCAGTACTACGCTATACTTAATACATTGTCAGTTTTAACTGAAAGAGAGACTGTGTTTTTAAGAAAAAGCATTAAACAAATAACCAGTGTCAGTAAAAGAAGTGATCAGCTACTGCTGGAAAGCAATCAAATTATGATAATTTAACAATGACAATTGATGTTATTTCATTGTTCACAGGTAATGATTTATTTCCTTACTTTTCAGCAAATTCCAGTTGAAAAGCTGGTCAAAGGAAAATTTCAGGATAACTTTGAGTTTGTTCAGTGGTTCAAAAGGTTTTTTGATGCAAACTATTCAGGTCCTGATCCTGAATATGACCCTGTGAAAGCACGGCATGGTAAAACAGACACACCACAAATTGCTTTACCACGAAAAAGCTCAGGGCAACAGAGAGCCATGCCACCAATGGGTAAGAAATAGAAATTGAAATACCTTATATACTCGGTTGATAACTTCTTACTTATAAAACTTGGAAAAATCACCTAGTTAGAAGAAATCTAACTAGTTAAAAATAAAATCACCTAGTTAGAAAAAACTAACGAGTAAAATTATAAAATTAACTGAGACCAAAAATTAACTGCAACATATACATTTTAATCTTTGGTTGCGACCACCTCTCCTCAGCAACCAGTTTTCCAGAATACTAAAAGTTTCTAAGTCAAATCTTTATATTTGGAACCTGTTGTAATCGACCACCTCTCATAAGCAGCCACAACCACTTTTAGAACTAAAAGTTTAAAACTTTCTTTTGTTTTCTAACCGCCCAAAAGTGACCAGACAATAGAATGGAAATTGGTTAATAAGGTGTTGTGGCATTGTCATATTCCTGGTAGTTCAACAGACAGGAATTGGGATGATGAGTTTTCTCTCAAAATTGACTTTTCACATGAACAGAATATTGCCTCAGCATTGGCTCATAGGGCAAGTCTCTGCAGTTACCATATTCTAATTCTTATATCCACTTGTTGATAGTATAGTTTTCATCTTTTAATCCATAATGATTGTAAATAGGTTTTTTCAGTTTAAATTTATTGTAATGTCTGTAATGTGCATTTGATTATTCTTTTTAAAAATTCGCAATATAAATATTAAATACGATTGAAAGGCCACGAGCAAGAACATCCCCTAGATTTTTTGGCCATTTTCAAAGTGCTCAAAAGTAGCAGAATTTTGGCATGTGGGCTTTGTTTTACCTGAGAAACATTGCTCTGAAGTTTGTTTCGCAGGGTCTCTCTTCGTTGTCTAGAAATAACGTATGCAAAACTGACTCAGTTTTCCAAGCGGCATCTTTTGGAGATCTATTGTTAAACGTAAAACAAAAGAAACCTTTTGTTTGGCTAAAGCATGAAGTCACTATAACGCAATGATTTCGCACTGCTGCTCCATTAGCTCAAGTGGATAAGCGCTGAATGAAGCTGATTCGTATTTGTTTTGTCGTGACACTCGTGGGCTCGATTCGAGGTCGGTGATATCTTTTTTTTTTCGCTCTGTTTTTCTTTTTCTTTCAAAAACCTCCGTGTCTTTGTAATTTAATTGCCGTTTTTACTGGTAGGGATCTGGGATGACATGTTTTTTAGCTGCCATTGTCAGTGACTTACGCTTTTGGCGCGCAAAGCGATAACACAAAGTCAGAGCTGGCATACCTGTTTATTACGCAGAGTTTGCTCGTTATTTCCACCGATATTCAACGCTTATTCGAGGAATATTTGCGCCCGCCTGGTAGGAGATTTGGCATCATTAAGCCTTTGACCCTTGATCAAAGTCACTGGCACGCCTCAAAGAAGCGAGGTGTGTTCTTGTTCCGAGATCATGGTTTAAGTCTGCCGTGAGCTTAGCCATTGAGAAACAAGTGAGCCAGGCGGTAGAGTCTAGAAACGCTTCTTCGTCCATTTGCCAAACTTCGGTGTGTGTCAGTTTTGGAAATTAGAACTGCTTTCTAGACTCTTCTTATTTTCTTGAAATTAGCCACCTCAGTATCCTTCTCTCCAAAAATTTCTGGGATATCCCATAATAATCTTTAATACATAAAGCGCCGTGACCATCGTGTGCGCGACTTATAGCACTTGTTAGCGTGACTCAGACACGGCCGGGAACTGGCGAGAAAGGCCAGGCAGCAAAGTCATTGCATTTGACCTGTGCTTTGAAGACCTTCGAAGTTTCCAAGCCATTTTTACGGGCCAAAGAGAAATCGCAGGTCGGTTAAATTCGCAAGCAAGCGTTCCGTGTGTGTGTATCGTGGTTTTCCAAGCAGATGATTACTTTGAATTGTGATAGAATCGAGCCCGCCGCAAAAAAAAAAAGACAAAGAACGCCTGATCGCAGGTTTAACTATAGGAAGACTATAGGAAGAAGAAAACTTCAGCTCAAATGTAAGTTTTACTTTGTATTTCAGCATTCCTTTGCTGATGAATTTTCTGTTTCATGTGAAATTTTTTCGGCATGAGCAGCGTGTTAGCTTAAGGCTTTCTCTTTCTGTGTTGTCAGATATAATCATTTCATGGAACGAGCAGTTTTGTACCAAAAAAGTAATTTCGCGTAGAAACATTTCAATCACCGAAGTAGCCGATTTGCATCCACTTTTCATTGAGTTTAGTTAGGTCTCACGAATCGATACCTAACTAAACTCAATGAAAAGTGGATGCAAATCGGCTACTTCGGTGATTGAAATGTTTCTACGCGAAATTACTTTTTTGGTACAAAACTGCTCGTTCCATGAAATGATTATATCTGACAACACAGAAAGAGAAAGCCTTAAGCTAACACGCTGCTCATGCCGAAAAAATTTCACATGAAACAGAAAATTCATCAGCAAAGGAATGCTGAAATACAAAGTAAAACTTACATTTGAGCTGAAGTTTTCTTCTTCCTATAGTCTTCCTATAGTTAAACCTGCGATCAGGCGTTCTTTGTCTTTTTTTTTTTGCGGCGGGCTCGATTCTATCACAATTCAAAGTAATCATCTGCTTGGAAAACCACGATACACACACACGGAACGCTTGCTTGCGAATTTAACCGACCTGCGATTTCTCTTTGGCCCGTAAAAATGGCTTGGAAACTTCGAAGGTCTTCAAAGCACAGGTCAAATGCAATGACTTTGCTGCCTGGCCTTTCTCGCCAGTTCCCGGCCGTGTCTGAGTCACGCTAACAAGTGCTATAAGTCGCGCACACGATGGTCACGGCGCTTTATGTATTAAAGATTATTATGGGATATCCCAGAAATTTTTGGAGAGAAGGATACTGAGGTGGCTAATTTCAAGAAAATAAGAAGAGTCTAGAAAGCAGTTCTAATTTCCAAAACTGACACACACCGAAGTTTGGCAAATGGACGAAGAAGCGTTTCTAGACTCTACCGCCTGGCTCACTTGTTTCTCAATGGCTAAGCTCACGGCAGACTTAAACCATGATCTCGGAACAAGAACACACCTCGCTTCTTTGAGGCGTGCCAGTGACTTTGATCAAGGGTCAAAGGCTTAATGATGCCAAATCTCCTACCAGGCGGGCGCAAATATTCCTCGAATAAGCGTTGAATATCGGTGGAAATAACGAGCAAACTCTGCGTAATAAACAGGTATGCCAGCTCTGACTTTGTGTTATCGCTTTGCGCGCCAAAAGCGTAAGTCACTGACAATGGCAGCTAAAAAACATGTCATCCCAGATCCCTACCAGTAAAAACGGCAATTAAATTACAAAGACACGGAGGTTTTTGAAAGAAAAAGAAAAACAGAGCGAAAAAAAAAAGATATCACCGACCTCGAATCGAGCCCACGAGTGTCACGACAAAACAAATACGAATCAGCTTCATTCAGCGCTTATCCACTTGAGCTAATGGAGCAGCAGTGCGAAATCATTGCGTTATAGTGACTTCATGCTTTAGCCAAACAAAAGGTTTCTTTTGTTTTACGTTTAACAATAGATCTCCAAAAGATGCCGCTTGGAAAACTGAGTCAGTTTTGCATACGTTATTTCTAGACAACGAAGAGAGACCCTGCGAAACAAACTTCAGAGCAATGTTTCTCAGGTAAAACAAAGCCCACATGCCAAAATTCTGCTACTTTTGAGCACTTTGAAAATGGCCAAAAAATCTAGGGGATGTTCTTGCTCGTGGCCTTTCAATCGTATTTAATATTTATATTGCGAATTTTTAAAAAGAATAATCAAATGCACATTACAGACATTACAATAAATTTAAACTGAAAAAACCTATTTACAATCATTATGGATTAAAAGATGAAAACTATACTATCAACAAGTGGATATAAGAATTAGAATATGGTAACTGCAGAGACTTGCCCTATGAGCCAATGCTGAGGCAATATTCTGTTCATGTGAAAAGTCAATTTTGAGAGAAAACTCATCATCCCAATTCCTGTCTGTTGAACTACCAGGAATATGACAATGCCACAACACCTTATTAACCAATTTCCATTCTATTGTCTGGTCACTTTTGGGCGGTTAGAAAACAAAAGAAAGTTTTAAACTTTTAGTTCTAAAAGTGGTTGTGGCTGCTTATGAGAGGTGGTCGATTACAACAGGTTCCAAATATAAAGATTTGACTTAGAAACTTTTAGTATTCTGGAAAACTGGTTGCTGAGGAGAGGTGGTCGCAACCAAAGATTAAAATGTATATGTTGCAGTTAATTTTTGGTCTCAGTTAATTTTATAATTTTACTCGTTAGTTTTTTCTAACTAGGTGATTTTATTTTTAACTAGTTAGATTTCTTCTAACTAGGTGATTTTTCCAAGTTTTATAAGTAAGAAGTTATCAACCGAGTATATAAGGTATTTCAATTTCTATTTCTTACCCATTGGTGGCATGGCTCTCTGTTGCCCTGAGCTTTTTCGTGGTAAAGCAATTTGTGGTGTGTCTGTTTTACCATGCCGTGCTTTCACAGGGTCATATTCAGGATCAGGACCTGAATAGTTTGCATCAAAAAACCTTTTGAACCACTGAACAAACTCAAAGTTATCCTGAAATTTTCCTTTGACCAGCTTTTCAACTGGAATTTGCTGAAAAGTAAGGAAATAAATCATTACCTGTGAACAATGAAATAACATCAATTGTCATTGTTAAATTATCATAATTTGATTGCTTTCCAGCAGTAGCTGATCACTTCTTTTACTGACACTGGTTATTTGTTTAATGCTTTTTCTTAAAAACACAGTCTCTCTTTCAGTTAAAACTGACAATGTATTAAGTATAGCGTAGTACTGCGAAAGAAAAATCCATTACCCAGGTCTCTACCATTTTAACTTTATGAAAGCCATGGTTTAACTGAGATTCATCCCAATACAAAGTAAGATTTTAGGTAAACATAATAATTTTTAATTTTTTAACTGTAAAATGATTGCCTTTTTATTTTTGCCATCTAGAAATATATTTTGTATCTTCAATCTATAGCTGATCTTCTGTTAACCAAACTTTGTACAATTTTTTTTTTGTACAATCACATCTTCTTAATCAAAACAATACTTGCTAAAAGACAAGACAAACACTTCACAAAAGAAAAAAAACAGTGAGCTTATTTTCAGCTACTATTGAGTGTAAAGGGAATTAATGGTGAAAAACATCTTTGAAAAGAATAGTTGTATCTTCATTTCGTGTTTTATTTTAAGTGCAAGAATTTCATTCAGTAGACAGTTTGCAGGTCTTCAAGTCAATCATTAGAGACTTCTTCGATGAAACAGACGTCAAGAGTAACGTTACGTCATTTCAGAAAATACCACACGGCACTAGGAATAATTCACTTTCCTTCAACTTTGTTCATTCCGCTTAGCAGAACATACTTTAAAAAGAATTAAGTTGATAAGATGCCATAACTCTGAGGAGATAAATACCCTATCGAAATCTAAAATCAACATCAGCAACAAGAAAACATTTCCCCTTACCTTATCTACGCCAGCGGCCTTGAATGCCTTTTGCAATATCTTCCAGTTAGTGATGAATTCATGTTCTTGATTCGATGCAAACTTCACTTTGCTCAGGTTTACGCAATCTTAGAAGAATCGTCACAAATTGGATTTTACAAAGATCAAAATCGAAATTTAGCAAAATGAGTAATCCATATTTCATGATATTAACTTTCTATATACAAATTCTCAAAGACCATTAAATGATTTCAAGGTTCCAATTTCATACACAAGCGTACTAAACTTACCCATGAAAAGCATGTCCATAAACTGACAGTAAGCAGCACCTATTAAAGAAATACAAGCTATTTGGACGCTTAAAGGCTGCGAGTATAAATGACCTCGTGAATTAAGAAGAGCTTGATCATTTTCGAACATTCAATCGAACACTGAATAGAAAAGTTCTGTTCATGAAACCGCCCCAAATATACACGATTACTTACCCGAACATAACTGTTCAATTTTCGTGTACTTTAATTGTAGACTATCGTTGATCCATTGCAGCATTTCATGACGACTAAGGTTGTCTGTAGTACAACTGGTGCTATGCACGTTAACCGCCATGTTGGTTGAAACCCACGAAACTGGTTCGGCTTTCGGCATGGGAGGACCGATAGTGCCCAGTGCCCTTCGTGGGACATTCGATGAAGTGTACATGATGCGGCGGCCACGAGGGACCTGTCAGGCGCGCTAGGTGTCATGGGCAGGGCCAGGGCCAGGAGCCCATCAGCCTGGAACGGCCGAAGCCGTTGCGCACAGCAGATGGCTTACAATCTAGACTCAATACCGCGCGATACCATTGCCTGCCAGACGTCAGTATAATCGCGCCGGGCAAAAACCCCTTCAATGATAGAGCTGTCCCATGGGTTTCTCCGTTCGAGTTGTCAGTATGCAAATCTAGGGTTAAAAGGGGAGTTCAGTGCGTGACTAACGGAGCGGAAAACTCGAGCAGTTAGCTAAGAATTTAATTCTCTCTCGTCAGCAAAGCTGAGAATAAAAGCATGATAGATTCTACCTAACCAATTGGGGTTAAAGGAGCCCGGTTTTCGAA
>JAHPZR010027573.1:70000-72500 GCA_019787425.1 Platygyra sinensis
TTCCTCGATTCGCTCCGACGAAGGGCTAGCGCTCGAAACGTCAGCTTTCGAATCTCTTTACGGTGGCTAATTCACATTATCAACTCAGTTGATAAAACCAAATTATCCTGTAATACTCCCACCGACGCAGCACCATAGTTTCTTTAGAAACTTACCCCCTCTACTTATTGCTACGTATACCGAAGTGACTTAAGGACGGTGCCTACTATTGTTATTGCGCATACGGTCTGCGCATCTCGAGATACTCAGATGTTCTATGGGTGGTGCTTATAATACAGGGATATTTTTGCGCGGTTTAAAACTATGCGGAGAAAGTAGAACTTAGCAAGTGCTCTTGGTATCCAAAAAGAAAATTGGGGGTAACCACGCATTTTTCAGAGATAATTAAGCTTCAATTGGGAAAAAAACGCCATACATTGCTTTGTATTTTAAAGCTTTTTACAAATATTGCTGATTAATTATCTTCGAAAAATGCGTGGTAACCCCCAATTTTCTTTTCGGATTTCAATAGCACTCGTTATGATTTGCTTTTCCCGCATATTCAGTGAACCGCGCAAAAATACCTTTGAATTAGTAAGCACCGTCCTTAAGTGCAAGACAAAGTGGTTGTTAACTATGTAAAACTGGTTCTTATCTGTCATCAGTCCGGTTAGCATCATTTAAAAACTGAACTTTGTTACTTCTGAGTAAAGATTTTCTAACGATCATATATGATCATGTTGGATGGTTGCTTACTGGAAACAGAAAACAAAAGAATATGTTTAACTTCTGGCCTAAAACTGGGCATGGTCACTTAAGAAATTTGAGTAGAGGTTGCATAGGAGAGAGCTCTTGGAACATATTTGACTGAGAAACAAACAGTTATTTGGTGACTTACTAGAGGTGATGGCTTACAGTAGAAGAGGTCCCTATGAGAGAGTTGACTGTACCAGGCATAAGTGCAGATCAAATCATAGTGATACACTGGTTGTCCCACACCTAAAACATGTCAAACGTTTGTGGGCAGACAGGAGCCCATATTACCCCTGTGAGTCAACCTTTCTTCAGAAAAGAGCCTTCGCAGGGGGTTTAACCCTACATTATAATATTTATGGAGGCTCCAGCTGATGGGACCCAAGGACAAACCATTATAATTGGTTTAGCCATCTATTTCATTGTATCCATGTGAAATGCTTTGATATTTCATGTTTTCACTTTTTGGATTCCGTGCTATTTAAATTTACATTTATTTAACTTTAAACCGACTTATTCAAATCACACTTAAAAAATGCAATATTTTCTTTGAAGCACTTACAATTATTTCAGTTTTATTTTTAATATTTTTTTATAAAATAATATTATTTAGATCCCCTTCAGAGGCTAAATCTGTCGCCACCCGTCAAAGCTCATGCATTTGTGTACTCTCGCGTAAGTTACATCAATCAAAAAATAATCGTGTAAAGCTAACTACCTTTAGCTTGGTAAGACATAATATTTTGTTAGAAGCAAGGTTAAGATGTGAACCAGAAAGATGGAAAAAGCATTAAATCACTACTTACTGGTCTCCAAACATGCATAAAATCTGAAATGGAAATGAACCTTTGCTACCACCCAGCTAAATCTACCACTGGTTTTTGTTCAGGCAGGCAGTAGCACTTAAGGACGTTTCGCGCTTATTGTTTCTGCGCATCCTTACTGCGCACACGAATCTATACCTGCACCAAATATGATCGACAAAAAGCGTAGAGTTTTTGGGCTCCTCTACGACCTCTACAGCTTCTTGTACATCTGAGTGGAAAGAAACTTACAGTTAAGTATCGTACTATGTAAATCTACTCGAGAGAAATCTGCTCCACTCGTCTCTAACAACTACACCACTCTAGCTACTCTGCTCTACTCTAGTGTACTCAACTCTTCTCTCTTTTACGATGATCTACTAGAGGTTCTTCTACTCTACTCTACTCTCTCTACTCTACTATCTACTCTACTCTACTCTACTCTACTCTACTCTACTCTACTCTACTCTACTCTACTCTACTCTACTCTACTCTACTCTACTCTACTCTACTCTACTCTACTCTACTCTACTCTACTCTACTCTACTCTACTCTACTCTACTCTACTCTACTACGTCTCTCTACTACTCTACTCTACTCTACTCTACTCTACTCTAGTATACATGTACAGTTACTAGTAGACGTAGCTACTGTAGTTGTTAGACGTACAGTTCTTAGTACATCTAGTACGATATTACGTAAGTACTACATGTAATGTACTAGAGTACAGTAGAGTAACAGTACAGATACAGTAGAGTAGAGCTACAGTAGAGTACAGTAGAGAGTAGAGTAGAGTAGAGTAGAGTAAGTAGAGTAGAGTTAGTAGAGTAGAGTAGAGTAGAGTAGAGTAGAGTACAGTAGAGTAGAGTAGAGTAGAGTAGAGTAGAGTAGAGTAGAGTAGAGTAGAGTAGAGTAGAGTAGAGTAGAGTAGAGTAGAGTAGAGTAGAGTAGAGTAGAGTAGAGTA
>JAHPZR010027573.1:77500-87500 GCA_019787425.1 Platygyra sinensis
AAATATACCAGTCATTATAATTACCACCCAACGCAAGTCTATACGCAAGTTCAACTCAGTGCAACTTGCGACTGTTTGCGATTCCATTTGCCCAGGGCTTTACTGTTACCCTGCACAGGCCAGCAGCCAAATGAAATACCAAAAGCCTTCATTAGCGCAAATCACTTGGTCACAGGAAGGGTAAAAGCTCAAAATGACATCATGTTACACTGAAACAGTAGCTGTTAACTCTTTTCACTTTCAAGTTTTCCTTACATAATTGACTTGATCTGCAGAGACAGTTTCCTCAGCTTAACTGTACAGAAAATGTTCTGCTCATACCAGTGTCATACCTTAATACTCCAACTAGTTAGATTCAGTTTTTGCTACAATTTCAAAAAAAATTCCTGTCAAAATCCTTACGACCTTCAAAGGAAGAACCACAAACCTGAGCCACTTCTCCCACAGTGAACAAATGTCTTGTAAGAAGTTCCTCATCTATGGAGTCCTGTTTTAATGTTACACTAGACAAGAATTCCTCGGAGGCCTTCAACAAGTCAGAACACCAATAGCTACTGTTTCCCTATAGATGAATGAACAAGTACGTCCAACAACAATTAGATTATGAGCTTGAGATTTCTATGAGGTGATAGTTGATGAGGCGGAAGGCCGGATGTCGAATCAACTATCACCTCATAGAAATCAAGAGCGAATAATCTATTATTGTTTTAGTAGAATTCTAACTGAAATTAACGCAAATAAAGTTTTCCAATGATTTTCCCATGCATTATTGAACTTAACCTTTAAACAAAGTTGTACATATCGAACTGTCCTTGGCAAATTTGCAGTTTACACACATACCCTCTTTAAAGTCAAGAAACCGTTAATGTGCTTATTTTAGTCTTCTCAGGAATTTTATTACCTGTTTACATCTAAAATTTCTTCCAAAACTTCGGAAAAAGTATAAAAACATCGTATTTCCTGGATGATCGGCAGCCACTGTACTCTAATGGCTGATAGCATACGAGTAGCTCAGCCAATCAGGCTGCAGCATTTGCATTAGTATACTAGTAGAATTCTACTAATTAAAATTAGAGACAATCTGGTGCCACAAAACAGATGCATCATTATGTTGGACAGTTCCATATCTCAACCCATGCTCAGGTGAAAGATTGGGTGAAGCCCACAATGGGCCAAGATGATGAGCTAAAATGACCATTGGTTAGGAGACAGGGAGGGGGGATGGCTCTTGTATGTCAAACAGAATGTTTCATTTGGCATGTGTACATGTAAAGCCCTACTGATGGCTGAAAGCTCTTGTACTACATTTCCTACTGCAAATGTGAATGAGGCAGGTTTTGGTGGAGGATGTTGACTAGTTAGTGATGTGACAATATTTTCCAGTAAACATAACTTATGACAATGTGTTACAATAAACAAAGACATAGGAAGTTTCAACACTGATAGACAGTTGAAATTATAATAATAATTTAATAATAATAATAATTTATTACTTATTCGGCGCAAATATCTATATGAATATATTCAAATGCGCCTTACAAGTTACATTAAAATTAAAAATAATAAATCTAATATAATAAAACTATCCAAACCATATCTAAGATATAAGCCAAAAATTAATCTAATTATTAATCTGAACACACTACTGTGATTGAATAAACAGCAACTTACTCCTTCCTCTGGCTGCACTTTATAGAGCTGCAATGAAAAAAAAATGGCAATTTAAGTTTTCTGAACAAAGAAGGTTGTAACTTTGCCATGATCTAGAGACAAGGCTTGCGAGGAATGATGAAATATGCAAAATGCAATACCTTGCAGAGGGTTGCTATGATAGCAGCAATGACGTCTGGAGAGCAATCGAACATAATCAGTTTCCTCTGTAGGTCAGCTAAGAAGATGAAGAAAATTAACCAAACGTTAATTTTTTTAAAATGCCTTCACGTCAAGTTTCTGAACGACCAGAGGGGAAAAGAGAAAGACAGGTGATGCCGCCGCTTGTTCTATTGATTAAATTCGTCATATTGTGGATAAATTTTCAAGTAAGTTTCTCTTTTTATCTGTTGGTTGCCAATTGGCGACTTTCCCCAGAATTTTAATCGCCACAAATTTTTTCCACTCGCCATGGCGACCAAAATGGTCACAGCTTGGAGCGCTGCCTTAGTCACCCCCTTTGCCACACAGAAGCTCTGAAATATGAAGCTGTCATGAGTAGACAACTTTCATAAGGTGATGATTTTCCTGGTGCCCAGTGCCAAACTGTAATCAAATTCTGATTTAAACAAAGGGTGTGAGCTTCTTATTAAAGGTCCAGTGCAATTTTGAGCCATGTAACAGTGATAATAAAAGTTGGACAGCAGAGCTAGCTCTAAAGCAATTTGGAGAGTTGGAAATCAATCAAAGTATTTCGTTCTGAGAATTAGCTGTAGAAAGGAATAAGCAGGGGCTTCATTAATTTTTTCAGCAGGAGGGCAAACTATTTGGCTATCTGGCTAAAACCCTGCTTCTAAAGAAACCTAGGACTGAAAAGAATAGACAATCTTTATTTTGGTCTATCTTACCTTTAAGGGTGCTGATCACTGCAGATGGAAGAAGAGAAGCAGTGCTTCCCAGCACAGTTAGGATCCGACATAATGTCTCCCAGTCATAATCTGGCAAACACAACATGAAAGGAAAAGTTGGATTAAAATAATATCCATCTGTTCGGTCACATGAAGTGAAGACACAAGAGCACGTTTAAATGCAGTTAAATGCAATTTAACTAAGTTAACTACAAAGAGAAGCTGGTATTTGTCAAGTAGTCAGCGGTCTGCTGTGGGCAGGGCAGGCTCAGTGCCCCCCAGCGTTGTAGCGTGTTTCAGCGTGGCGTATCGAAGCGGTTTTTGTAGCTGAGCTTGGAGTTATTCTGCGGGTTTTCTTTTGCTTTTGTGGTCTGTTTTTTCCTACCTCGCGTTTTTGTGGTTAAATTCCTTGTCTTTTCGGCCTCGACGGAGCAGAGTTTGTCGTGTTTTCTGTGTTGATTTTATGCCGTGTACGACGAACAACAGTCTGGCGACAACCATGTTTGAAGGCGACAGCGAAGTTGTTCCATCAACTGGGGCGGACGTTGTGTCCTCGGCAGGGTCAACATCAGTACTAGCAGTGACACATTGGCCCAGGCAATGTCAAAAGTGTTAACAGATAGTTTACCTGGCATCATCGCAGCTGGCTCCGCCGAACTCGAATCCCGCGGTGATCTCCACGTCTTTGCCGGCTCCACTGACGCAAGCCTCCCTCGGTCAGGCCACGACAACAGGTAACTTTATTGTTCCTTCATTCGTTTCCACCTTTCCCGCACTTTCGACGCCTGCTTATGGTTTTTCCTCCCTTCCTCTTCCATCGGGTTCAGGTTCACCGACTGTCGGGGGTGGGGTCGTGTCAGCCTTTCCCGCCATCTCAGTTTCATCTGCTGCGGTCGGAAAAGATTTTGTAATTGGCCCTGGATACTCCCCCAATCCACACAAGTTGGCAACCAAAATCACAACTGGTCTTTTTGTAGAACTAGCGGATCTTCTCCCCGACAACCTCAAAGCGAACGAGTCTGAAACGCAAACGTTCTTGGAGGGGAAACTCGTGGTTGCCCCAGCTCGCAAGAGAATTGTCGAAATCCAGGACATTCTCACTTGGGTGGAGGTGTTTACAATCTATTCCATCGTCTTGTGTGCTTCTCAGCCGGCTAGATGGGCTGATTTATCGCACTACAAGCTGCTCATCATCCAGACGGCCAAAAAATTCCCTGGGAAAGCGTGGCAACTTTATGACACCGCCTTTCGTAAGAATGCAGCTGCTTCCAACTTCCTCGCAGTTCTGCCACTCGTGGAATGAGGGTCATTGCCAATGGCCCTTTGGCCGCTGTCGGTTCCGCCATGCCTGTCAAGATTGCCAAGGGGATCATTGCAGCGTATCCTGCCCCTTTTGGACGTCCAGGGCCACTCGGCGTTCCCGGTCCTCTACTCCACTTGGAGGTAAACGTCGACGGCGTTAAATCAGATGCCCCTCAACTTGTAAATAGTATACATACTTTGGACAGTTTGCGTTTCAGATCTTCACATTCCAGTTCCTTGTTCGTTTGCCCAAGTCTCAGCCAGCCTGGACCCAGTTATCCACTTTCCAGTTCGTTTTGTTTCAGTTGTCCAGCCTCCAGTCCGTCAGGCACCTCTTCACCCATCCAAGGTTCCCATCCGCTCTTTTTGCCTTCTAGTGTACCTTGTTCCAGTTCTAGGCCAGAGCAAGGTGTCTAACCCCTTTGCACCTCCGCAGAAATTCGTCTTCCCACCTCAGCCATCTTACTCAGTGTTCAAGCCCCACCAACAGAAGTGCCGTACCAGACAGTGGTTTCTCCAAGCAGACCACTTCTCCCTCATGGCGCTCCTCCTTCGGAACCTTCTCCGTTGGAAGATCATTTCTCTCCGCTCCATCTCCCGGCCATGGTTTCACCCATCAGAGTGGACAGGTTGGAGTTGGAGCTGCGTGGCCACCCGGACCAGGCCAAGGTGGCCTATGTTATTTCTGGTCTTTGCAATGGTTTCCATCTGGGGTTCCACTCTTCATCTATCTTGCTCAAATCTGCCACAAGTAACATGCCCTCTGCCTTGCTTCAACCTTCGATTATCGACTCCTACCCGCAGACTGAATTGCATAAAGGGAGGATAGCCGGCCCCTTCCCTATCCCGCCCCTCCCTAATCTTCACACCAGTCGCTTTGGGGTCATACCGAAGAAGCATCAGCCTGGCAAGTGGCGTCTTATACTTGATCTTTCCAGTCCTGTGGGAGCCAGTGTCAATGACGGGATTCCTAAGGATGTCTTCTCAGTTCAGTATATGTCGGTGGATGACATCATTGATGGGATTTTGACCTATGGCCGCGGGAAGCTGATGGCAAAATTTGACATTGAGAGTGCTTATCGTATTGTGCCAGTGCACTTGGATGACCACTTCCTCTTAGGAATGCAGTGGAGGGGCAATTTCTTCATTGACCTTGCTCTCCCTTTTGGCCTGCGTTCAGCCCCGTACATCTCCGCCGTTGCCGATTTACTGGAGTGGATCGTAAGGCATAATTACCATGTGGCTTTTCTTAAGCACTACCTGGATGGGTGAAGAGGTGCCTGACGGACTGGAGGCTGGACAACTGAAACAAAACGAACTGGAAAGTGGATAACTGGGTCCAGGCTGGCTGAGACTTGGGCAAACGAACAAGGAACTGGAATGTGAAGATCTGAAACGCAAACTGTCCAAAGTATGTATACTATTTACAAGTTGAGGGGCATCTGATTTAACGCCGTCGACGTTTACCTCCAAGTGGAGTAGAGGACCGGGAACGCCGAGTGGCCCTGGACGTCCAAAAGGGGCAGGATACGCTGCAATGATCCCCTTGGCAATCTTGACAGGCATGGCGGAACCGACAGCGGCCAAAGGGCCATTGGCAATGACCCTCATTCCACGAGTGGCAGAACTGCGAGGAAGTTGGAAGCAGCTGCATTCTTACGAAAGGCGGTGTCATAAAGTTGCCACGCTTTCCCAGGGAATTTTTTGGCCGTCTGGATGATGAGCAGCTTGTAGTGCGATAAATCAGCCCATCTAGCCGGCTGAGAAGCACACAAGACGATGGAATAGATTGTAAACACCTCCACCCAAGTGAGAATGTCCTGGATTTCGACAATTCTCTTGCGAGCTGGGGCAACCACGAGTTTCCCCTCCAAGAACGTTTGCGTTTCAGACTCGTTCGCTTTGAGGTTGTCGGGGAGAAGATCCGCTAGTTCTACAAAAAGACCAGTTGTGATTTTGGTTGCCAACTTGTGTGGATTGGGGGAGTATCCAGGGCCAATTACAAAATCTTTTCCGACCGCAGCAGATGAAACTGAGATGGCGGGAAAGGCTGACACGACCCCACCCCCGACAGTCGGTGAACCTGAACCCGATGGAAGAGGAAGGGAGGAAAAACCATAAGCAGGCGTCGAAAGTGCGGGAAAGGTGGAAACGAATGAAGGAACAATAAAGTTACCTGTTGTCGTGGCCTGACCGAGGGAGGCTTGCGTCAGTGGAGCCGGCAAAGACGTGGAGATCACCGCGGGATTCGAGTTCGGCGGAGCCAGCTGCGATGATGCCAGGTAAACTATCTGTTAACACTTTTGACATTGCCTGGGCCAATGTGTCACTGCTAGTACTGATGTTGACCCTGCCGAGGACACAACGTCCGCCCCAGTTGATGGAACAACTTCGCTGTCGCCTTCAAACATGGTTGTCGCCAGACTGTTGTTCGTCGTACACGGCATAAAATCAACACAGAAAACACGACAAACTCTGCTCCGTCGAGGCCGAAAAGACAAGGAATTTAACCACAAAAACGCGAGGTAGGAAAAAACAGACCACAAAAGCAAAAGAAAACCCGCAGAATAACTCCAAGCTCAGCTACAAAAACCGCTTCGATACGCCACGCTGAAACACGCTACAACGCTGGGGGGCACTGAGCCTGCCCTGCCCACAGCAGACCGCTGACTACTTGACAAATACCAGCTTCTCTTTGTAGTTAACTTAGTTAAATTGCATTTAACTGCATTTAAACGTGCTCTTGTGTCTTCACTTCATGTGACCGAACAGATGGATATTATTTTAATCCAACTTTTCCTTTCATGTTGTGTTTGCCAGATTATGACTGGGAGACATTATGTCGGATCCTAACTGTGCTGGGAAGCACTGCTTCTCTTCTTCCATCTGCAGTGATCAGCACCCTTAAAGGTAAGATAGACCAAAATAAAGATTGTCTATTCTTTTCAGTCCTAGGTTTCTTTAGAAGCAGGGTTTTAGCCAGATAGCCAAATAGTTTGCCCTCCTGCTGAAAAAATTAATGAAGCCCCTGCTTATTCCTTTCTACAGCTAATTCTCAGAACGAAATACTTTGATTGATTTCCAACTCTCCAAATTGCTTTAGAGCTAGCTCTGCTGTCCAACTTTTATTATCACTGTTACATGGCTCAAAATTGCACTGGACCTTTAATAAGAAGCTCACACCCTTTGTTTAAATCAGAATTTGATTACAGTTTGGCACTGGGCACCAGGAAAATCATCACCTTATGAAAGTTGTCTACTCATGACAGCTTCATATTTCAGAGCTTCTGTGTGGCAAAGGGGGTGACTAAGGCAGCGCTCCAAGCTGTGACCATTTTGGTCGCCATGGCGAGTGGAAAAAATTTGTGGCGATTAAAATTCTGGGGAAAGTCGCCAATTGGCAACCAACAGATAAAAAGAGAAACTTACTTGAAAATTTATCCACAATATGACGAATTTAATCAATAGAACAAGCGGCGGCATCACCTGTCTTTCTCTTTTCCCCTCTGGTCGTTCAGAAACTTGACGTGAAGGCATTTTAAAAAAATTAACGTTTGGTTAATTTTCTTCATCTTCTTAGCTGACCTACAGAGGAAACTGATTATGTTCGATTGCTCTCCAGACGTCATTGCTGCTATCATAGCAACCCTCTGCAAGGTATTGCATTTTGCATATTTCATCATTCCTCGCAAGCCTTGTCTCTAGATCATGGCAAAGTTACAACCTTCTTTGTTCAGAAAACTTAAATTGCCATTTTTTTTTCATTGCAGCTCTATAAAGTGCAGCCAGAGGAAGGAGTAAGTTGCTGTTTATTCAATCACAGTAGTGTGTTCAGATTAATAATTAGATTAATTTTTGGCTTATATCTTAGATATGGTTTGGATAGTTTTATTATATTAGATTTATTATTTTTAATTTTAATGTAACTTGTAAGGCGCATTTGAATATATTCATATAGATATTTGCGCCGAATAAGTAATAAATTATTATTATTATTAAATTATTATTATAATTTCAACTGTCTATCAGTGTTGAAACTTCCTATGTCTTTGTTTATTGTAACACATTGTCATAAGTTATGTTTACTGGAAAATATTGTCACATCACTAACTAGTCAACATCCTCCACCAAAACCTGCCTCATTCACATTTGCAGTAGGAAATGTAGTACAAGAGCTTTCAGCCATCAGTAGGGCTTTACATGTACACATGCCAAATGAAACATTCTGTTTGACATACAAGAGCCATCCCCCCTCCCTGTCTCCTAACCAATGGTCATTTTAGCTCATCATCTTGGCCCATTGTGGGCTTCACCCAATCTTTCACCTGAGCATGGGTTGAGATATGGAACTGTCCAACATAATGATGCATCTGTTTTGTGGCACCAGATTGTCTCTAATTTTAATTAGTAGAATTCTACTAGTATACTAATGCAAATGCTGCAGCCTGATTGGCTGAGCTACTCGTATGCTATCAGCCATTAGAGTACAGTGGCTGCCGATCATCCAGGAAATACGATGTTTTTATACTTTTTCCGAAGTTTTGGAAGAAATTTTAGATGTAAACAGGTAATAAAATTCCTGAGAAGACTAAAATAAGCACATTAACGGTTTCTTGACTTTAAAGAGGGTATGTGTGTAAACTGCAAATTTGCCAAGGACAGTTCGATATGTACAACTTTGTTTAAAGGTTAAGTTCAATAATGCATGGGAAAATCATTGGAAAACTTTATTTGCGTTAATTTCAGTTAGAATTCTACTAAAACAATAATAGATTATTCGCTCTTGATTTCTATGAGGTGATAGTTGATTCGACATCCGGCCTTCCGCCTCATCAACTATCACCTCATAGAAATCTCAAGCTCATAATCTAATTGTTGTTGGACGTACTTGTTCATTCATCTATAGGGAAACAGTAGCTATTGGTGTTCTGACTTGTTGAAGGCCTCCGAGGAATTCTTGTCTAGTGTAACATTAAAACAGGACTCCATAGATGAGGAACTTCTTACAAGACATTTGTTCACTGTGGGAGAAGTGGCTCAGGTTTGTGGTTCTTCCTTTGAAGGTCGTAAGGATTTTGACAGGAATTTTTTTTGAAATTGTAGCAAAAACTGAATCTAACTAGTTGGAGTATTAAGGTATGACACTGGTATGAGCAGAACATTTTCTGTACAGTTAAGCTGAGGAAACTGTCTCTGCAGATCAAGTCAATTATGTAAGGAAAACTTGAAAGTGAAAAGAGTTAACAGCTACTGTTTCAGTGTAACATGATGTCATTTTGAGCTTTTACCCTTCCTGTGACCAAGTGATTTGCGCTAATGAAGGCTTTTGGTATTTCATTTGGCTGCTGGCCTGTGCAGGGTAACAGTAAAGCCCTGGGCAAATGGAATCGCAAACAGTCGCAAGTTGCACTGAGTTGAACTTGCGTATAGACTTGCGTTGGGTGGTAATTATAATGACTGGTATATTTGATGAAACAGGTTAAGTACTACATAACCTTACTGTCTTGAACATTATTATAACAGCTTGCCCCAACCAAGACCACAGAACGGCTGTTTATGTTTGTGGAATCCATGCTGATATCTCACAACAACAAAAAAGGTTGGACACAACAGGCTGCTTTCGATATACAGTAGTAACATTCAGCTTGATGGTGAGGCCTAGAGGAGACAAGCAAAGGAAATGAATAAACATGATCATTCAATTTCCTTTGTTTGTGTCCTCTAAGTCTCTCTACCAAGCTGAATTTACAGTAATTTGCTATTACTATTAATATTCTTTTGTTAGCATATTTTTTTATAGCTAGGCTCCTTTTAATTACAGGATGGCACATTTAATTTATTGGAAGTCTTCTTTAGCTGATTTTGAAGCACATTTGGGTGTTTATTGACAAACTATTTTGTAGTCACATCAAATTCATCGGCCGTTGTCTTCATTCTAAAGTTATTCCTAAGGGTTTTCGCTCCAATTTTCATGCATCTTCTCTTTCTCATTCAAATCAATATCTTCGCCAAATTCATAGTGCTCAAAATTCTTTTTCACGTAACATTATGAGGATTACTATCAGAGCTATGTGCCAAAAACGTGACCGCCTCGACAAACAAATTCTGCAATGCCGCTCTGAACTGTCTAAAATCCGTCC
>JAHPZR010027576.1:0-25438 GCA_019787425.1 Platygyra sinensis
GAAGACATGTTTTTTTATGTTAAATTATAATTGCTTGTGATACCATCCAATTGCAAAACATGCACAATGAAACAATTTGATTATGTTTAGAAACTGCCTAACACCTACTACAAAAACTTATTGAAGAGTATAGGGAAAGGATAAACCTTACTTTCATCAAACGCCTACTGCAGTTGCCTGTTTTAAAATGCTGTTGACTTCCTAAGCCTTTTGTTACGGTATATGTAGTTTCTCCTCTAAGACAAGTATGTACCATGCAGTATTGCTTGGTGTTCTACACTGTACATGATACTGAGTGTTTTGCTATATAATAAGACTTCTCTTTTTAACAGAAGGATCATTCACTTCCTGTGCAAGTGTTTGTCAACAAATCTGTTGATGGCACAGAAAGGTCAAGCTTTGACAATGGCAACCCTCCCCTGCTGTGCTCAACTCCAAAGGCTGGTCTACCTGCAAGAATCAGTAGCTCTGCAGGCCCACCAAACACAAGAGAAAGTGATGACGAAGTTGACATCCAAGAAGAAAGTGAAATTGTCAGTATCAGAGATGCTGTTGATAATTCATCTGTGGACTCCAATGAAAGCGAGTCTCCATGCCCAGCAGATGAGATGGGTGAGTTTGAATAAAATGAAATCCTTTAAACTGCAAGCATACATTATTGTACATAACTGTCAAAATGAATCGACTCTTACAGCTAGATGTTTACTTTTGTAGTTACCATAACTTTGTGTAGCAAATTATGTTCCGAACTTGTTGCTATACAATTGCTGAGTGGTAATTAACAATATTACATTGTGGTAATTCACAATTTATTTCAATTTGTTCTTGTAAAACATTTTATGTATGACATAGTTCCCTCTATTTGATCATGTCTTTATGTTTTTATAGAAAAAAACATAAGCTGTAGGCTGAATTGTACCCAAGGAGGGCTGTAAACTAGTCTGTGTAAAAAAATCAATATTAATTTTAGTCATATATAGGACATTTGAAGAATTTCGTTTATCCATGCAGTTTCTGTTTTTACATCTTACTATAACAGCAATAATTGGAGATCCTAAGTTTGGAGTCAAGACAAGCAAGGACTGCTTTGACAACATTGTTAATCACTCCCACTCACCGTCGGCTCTTGCACTGAACCTCTTGGACAACCTAATACCAAAAGAGGTTCAACGCATTTCCAATATAAAGGGTACAAATGGAAAGTCTCCCTTGAATCCAATGATTCTGGCAGCCATTAAAGGTAACAATATACTACCATAATATTTAGTATATTATACCTAAGAGTCTCTTTGTTCCATGATTTCATTCAAATGTTCCACTCAAGGTTCTAAAACTATTATACCACACGTACACTGTAGCTGTTTTGCTTTACAAATGTTTCAATAATTATTGCTGCATTATTGTAAATACTACTTAGACTTTCTTATTGTATCATTTGTTAGCCACAGAACTACATGTAAATCTGGCAATTGCTAAAACTCAGGAGAGATAAACTATCAGCAAAAGATGCAGTCGCAGTTGGAGTTTCTCAGGCTTCCTTCTTTCAATTATAAAATGTATGAAGTTGCATTCCTGGACAGAATTTAATTGTAGCTTTTTTCATTTCAGGACAACTGAAAAGACAATTCAAGTGGACTGAGGAAGAAGTCATTAAAAATTGGGGAGGGAAAGCTGGCATCCAGCAAAAGATTGCTGATAAGTGCAGAAACTTGAATAAGTGCAACAATAAATCAAAGTAAACAAGTATTGGATACAGAGACAGCATCTGATTTTAATGTCTTAGTCCATTTTTTTAAACAGTCAGTCAACTTATACATGAATTAAATCTTGCAGTCTTGTCAGTTTTTTTGGAGGATTTAACCATTAAGGAAACTCCAGATATTATGTTATATAAAAGAAATAATTATGTTGAATCATGCAGTTACATTCTTTTAAATGTTTCAGTTCAGTAATTAACTTGGAAATGAAAACAATCATGCACATGCTGGTTCATTGTGACACTGTAAATAAATTATTATCACTGAGGTGTTTATCACTTTGTCTATATATGTATTCATTGTTTAAAATTATGATATGAATCTGTTTGGGTAAGGTGATGTGATTCCATGAAATGGATTCCATTGGGAGTGTTTAGGATCCTCAAAGGATTGACAGGGTGAGTTTCACCCAGAAAATTTTATAATCCTTCAAAGGATGCAATTAACCCATGGTTATATAGAAAAGGGATCAGTGAGATATAATTAACATTTGGGAAAAATCAATAAATCCTGCTTTGGTCTCCAATATTAGGCAGGATCCCTCTTCTTAAAATCCAAATGGGAAGCTACTGGTATTTAAAATTTTAGGCAGGATCCAAACTGGGATTGGCATGATCCCAGGTGGGATCATGCATGGGAACTGTTTACCCAGGTGGGAAACTATTTGAAATTATAGAGGTGGGATCCCAAGTGTAGTTGGCGGGATCCCGGGTTTGATCCCACCTGGGATGTACTTTCCTAGGTGGGAAACTATTGGGAATTTAAGGCGGGATCCCAACTTCATTTGGCGGGATCCCATGTGGGATCCCAAGTGGGATCCCACTTAAAAAAGGTGGGATCCCAGTTGGGATTGGCGGGATCCCACCTTATATTTTTACCTGGGTTGACGACAACGATGCACACGTGGAAGAGACCAACAATGACATAGTCATGGAAGCTCTAGAGAAGATTGGAGACATTTCCGAGCAACTTAACTCCATTCTTACAAGGCTTGACAAACTCGACATTATCAAGAACTCAGTCAGAAACATTGAATCTAACCTTGTGAATCTTAAAGCAAGGACGGCAAAGTTAAAAGAATTTGAGATAGTGGCCAAAAAAGACACTTAAGATGCTAAAGAAAAATGCAGCTCAAATGGTGAAAAAATCAAAGGCCTGCAGACACAGCTTGACAATCTCAACAAACAAATGGAGAAGGAAGATAATCTACAGGAACAAATAGACAAGCTTTTGTCAAAAAATCTTTATTTGGAATCCTATTCAAGATGAGAAAAATTTTCTCATCTTGAATATTCCAGAAGAGGTGGGCGAAGATACCGAAGACATCTTACAGGAATTTATGGAACAAGAGCTTGGCTATCACGATGCACGTTCTGTTGAAATTCAACGAGTCCATCGTATCAATCGAGGTCGCAATGTCCTTGGTCAGCGGCTGATAATCGCCAGATTCCTCCGCTACAAAAATGTTGAAGAGATTTTCCCCTTAGGAAGACGTCTCGAGGGCTCCGGATATCATATGTGCCACGATCTCCCTCAAGAAATCATTAAATGCAGAAGGGAACAGATGCCAACACTAAAGAAAGCTCGGCGCAATGGTCTAAAAGCATCCTTCAGCAGAAGTCAACCAGATAACCTGTTCATTGATGGCAAATTCTGGCCCCAGGGCAAATGTTTAGAGGTCGCAGAAGAAGTAGAAGAAACAGATGAGTAACTCTCAGTAGGCTTTAGTTGTTTTCCATTTGATTAATTTTCGCGGGGCGGGCGGCTTTGCCTTCCTACAGGTTACTAAGACTCGTACATTGTGTGCTTGCTTATTGCTCAAAATCCAGACTGTTTAGGGAATTATATATATTTATTTCTCTTTCTCTCTTTTCTGTGTATATTTTGTGTGAATGTTTTTGTTTTAAGCTACTCTTAATACGTTTGATTTAACGCACCTTTTTAATATGTCTTTATTTTATTTTTTGCTTTGCACCAAATCAATTCGCTTGCCATACCTTTACGTCGACTCCATGACTCGATTTACTTGTTACTCCGTTAAAAATATATCTGGGTACTTTTTTATACTAAGTACTATTTTTTCGCTAAACAATCTGAAATCAATGTTTTTTAACTCTATGCAAATTACCCTAGTTTCGCCACAAAATTTATATTGTTTAACAATCAAGCAATGCAGAGGACCATTGTGTCATCCACCTACTTAATTTAAACTGGATAGCAATACAATCACGGTGGCTTCTCTCAATGTACGGGGCCTTGGGAATAGCAACAAAAGAAGGCAAACTTTCAATGGCTGAGACCGAAAAATTATTCTATTTACATGTTACAAGAAGTACATTGCTCAGAAGAAACCTCGCACTTATGGGCCTCTGAATGGGGCTACAAAAGCCTCTTCAGCTCTTTCTCCAGCAATAAAGCTGGAGTAAGTATTCTTTTTTACAACAACAGTTATTTGCCTATGCTGAATTGTGAAGTTAAGTTAATTGCCACACATGACTGTAGACTCACAAATCTAACTGGGAAAAGTTTGATAGAGTAAAACTCGCGAGGCTTAAATATCTTCAATTGCAAACTAACAAATATTTGAGCCAATTTTTGAATTGGTTGGTGTCGATATTTTCCGTAATGGACTTCCTGATTTGTGAATACACTGATGCAATGAACATCGTGTTTCAAAGTTGCTTAAAAACATCTTGTTAATGTTTAGACTACGCAGTTAGGGACGTTGGCCGGATGAACACGCAGGTTTGGTGCCTGAACTTGTTGGTTCGTTTGGCAGGCTCAGTGAACAGTGAATTCGATGCCGGTGCGTAACACGGAACGGCTGATGTTTAATTCAATACACAATGTTGAAATGCCTTCTAAAATGTCTTACCTTCTGTTCATGTCTATTTCCTCTCCTTGCCAGAATCGCGAAATGTTCCTAGCCCGAATCGCAGAAATTATGCTTGGAAATTACAGTCCTTGCGAGACTGATCACAGATTGTTTGGAAATAGAAATAGTTTCAGCGGTCAATCAAATTTGCTGTTTTGCATCGACAATGAAAAAGAACTTCACTCGAAAACTTACCGTGGCCTGCCACAGGCATCCCACGGAATTAATTGCGGAGAATATATAAATCAGGGTTCGTACACTTATGACCTGTCAAAATTCCATGACTTTCCATGACTTTTTCCATGA
Organism: Platygyra sinensis; assembly: GCA_019787425.1. Taxonomy (NCBI): domain Eukaryota; kingdom Metazoa; phylum Cnidaria; class Anthozoa; order Scleractinia; family Merulinidae; genus Platygyra; species Platygyra sinensis. Next base: position 4,939 of record JAHPZR010027576.1, read on the forward strand.
CTTTTTGAAATATTCCATGACCTAAGTTAAGCTATTTCCCTCCGGCAGTAGTGTCAAAACAATCATTTATTCAGCTGAAATTACATTTGATTTTTGGACTTGCGAGTTAATTTTTCAACTTTGGATCTTAATGCCTTTCATTCATAGAAAACATACTGATTTTCCATGACTTTCCATGACCTACACCTAAATTTCAGGACTTTCCAGGCCTGGAAAATGAAATTGTAAAATTCCATGACTTTCCAGGTTTTCCATGACCTGTACGAACCCTGTAAATTTACATTCGTTTGAAAGGTCAAGGATATGACTTTTCCCGGCTATTGTTTTTCTTTGAGGTGAACACAAAGCTCAGATTACGAAGTCACACTGAACTCACACATTACACAAACTATCTTCAAAACTCTGCCTTTAAAGCAAAATATCACTCTCGCATTGACAACTACCACAAATTGGCATCCTTATCAATCCAGCTTCATCATGTTAAAATTTCAGCAATATCGAACAAAACCAGAAGAAATTAATTGATCCTTTGTATCTCATTCAATAGCCGAGTTCACTTAGGAAGAACGGTCGCCCATAGCAACTGAAAACCACACAAAGCGCGGTTTTGGTCAAAAAAATTCAGGATTATTGCTTGGGAGCGGAAACTTTGAATGGGAACATCTTTTTCGAACTTTTCTGAGGTGATTTAAGCGAAAAAATGACCTCTGACAGCTACAAAAGAGAACGACAACAAAAACCAGCGCAGACAGCATAAGGAGTCAATAATTTATTCACGCATGTGAATCGAGAATGTCTCAAAATAAATTTAAAGATTGAGACAGAGATAAAGGCCTTAAACCACAACAGTTTAGCAGCAGTACATTTTTGTTGCTTGTTTCTGAATAAGAAACTGGGTTTGCTTTGTTTTCTTTTTCGGTGACATGGAGGAAATTTCACTGTTTACAAATTATTATTACCATGTGTCCCGGAGTCCCAGACCAGCGGTGTGGTAGAGAGGTGAAATGAGCCTGTTTGAATGGCTTTTTCTGTCCGCATTGTACACAGGATAGAATTTAAATTCGCTTCTGTAGGCGACTTTCAAGCTCCCTTGATTACGGTATGTTTAGCTCAGCTAGCAGAGGACTTTTTTTCTCTCAAACGGTTTTCAATCAGCTTCTAAACGGATTTCCGTTCGAAAACAGAGACCCAATAAGCGCGTTTTTGCGTGAAAGGTCATTAGCTGTTCATCCCTTTGACCTTATCCGTTTGAAAAAATTTATTTGCCGTTTATCCCTTCGATATGGTTGGACATCCGTTTCAAAATTATGATATCGTGTACGTGGGCTTTTTTGCCGCGTATAATCGTTTATAATCGCTATGTATGGGCTTTTATCTCATATGCAACCATTTATATCGCGTATATACGCGTATTTGATACGCGTATATGTGCAAAATCAAAGACACGTCTATACGCGGTGCTAAAAACCCATATATATGCATACCTGTCAAAGCCCATGTATACGCGTGCAAAAATGTGCGTATACGCAGGGTTCAGAAATCAGACTTGGTATAAGCTGGCACGAAAAGTGCCTCCAACGGAATAGCCTTTATGTATGGTGGCAATGAAATGTCCCGAACCATTTTTCCCGCGCAAAATGATGAGGAACATGGCGACTCGGCGATCATCTTCTCCTCGTGAAACTTCACTCGCAGTATCTCGCGTACTTGTACGGCCAATTGGTCAGAAATACAGCAGAAAGGTAAGCTGAAACCACTTTCTATGGTTTGCCTTTTAAAAGAGTTTAAACCGCCCACTCACCATTGACACATTTTTTTGCCAGTACTATGCAATTCCTCAATCTTTGGAAGATCTCCGAAGAGAGCTCGAGATTCCAGAAGAGGTTAAACTATTTAACGAGGACTTGGAAATCCTTGTCTTAAACCTCGAATTAATTCATCTAAATCTGAATCCGTGATGGCTGTATAATGATGTCGACTGGAAAATGACTCCAGGTTTCTAATTCTTCGCCAAAGAGTAGTTCTAGAAACTAACAACATTCTTGATATCTGGGACCAATTAAATCTCATTCTGTTTCTTAGAAACTCCAACTGATGTACCCGCTCTTTGATTTATAGGACCTGACAAACCTGGCAAAGTCCTTATGGGGCGAACTGTCGTGCAAGAACTTGCTCTTATTGCCAGCATCTCCCATCTGTTTAATAAGTATTGAAGTTGCCTCAACAGTGATTCAAGCTCTGGTATTCTGACATCATTTCCTTGATCATCTGGGTCCAACGACTCTACCAAACGACGAACTCTACATCCGTTATCACGGCTAGAGAAGCAGTTAGGATCCGTTAGAATAAACTAGCATCCGTTAAACGGGCAACGATTCCATTAGAATGACATGACACGCGTTAAAATAGAATGTAGCAGCCTAACATTGTAAAACGAGAGAAGCTTTTTACTTCCATTTAGTTCAAAACAATCATGAGAGATAGCTATCTTTCGAAGGCAAGTTTGGCAATTATTATTTTTTTTATTCCCTGGTGATTGATAAAATACAACTCGAATGAACTCAATAAAGCCTTCATACTATAATGTTATTATTATACACAATCTAAAAACGAACCATGTTTGCCGCTTTCGGAAACAGAAACAACGAGTATAATCATAACAACGATCGACAAAATATGAATTGTTTTTTTTATTCGGCAAAGTCCGTTTGTTTCGAGAGCTTGTAATTTGTACTGTAATATTTGACAAAGGAAAGTTAAAAATAATACCCTTCAAATGCCATGAACGGATTAAAAAAAACACGGAGAAATCTCGAACAAAATAGGCTAGTTTCGAATTGTGCAGAAACAAAAGAACAGAGTCGAGGTTCAGGGGAATAATTAGCATTTTGTATTGTTCATAACAAAGGAAAATGCAAATTATTCCCCTGAACCTCGACTCTGTTCTTTTGTTTCTGCACAATTCGAAACTAGCCTATTGCGATGAATAAAGTTCTGCGAAGTAAACACTGATCACGTGCCAAGAACTTGTGCTCGTGTTTCGTCATTTTTGAAACTTGAAGGACTTCACTCGTAGCTATAATATATTGATAAAGTTCTACGAACTGGGAGGTGAGATCCCAAATGATCAATAACCTTTTTCTGTTTCGTTTAATCGCTATTTTGAATCATTAAAATAATCAAGTGGTCTTCGTCGTTTGAACTGAAGTAGAATAATTAATTGGTTTCAATTTACAAAGTGCGGGTTCAAAAATTTGCATAAACTTGTTTACATGTTCCAAGATGTGAGAAAGGGCCATATTCCGGCGGAAGGTTTGATGAATATTTTGATAGACTTTTGTCCTACTCTGAGTCAGACGAAACCAGTTTTAAACTACATGTATGTGACGAAAACAACTTTAATCTGGTGAAACCAGGGCCAACGTGTTGTCGCTTCGAGACTAACTTCGTAACTTCAGAAGGCACCGCTTTCGCATACTCGGCCAAGCTAGAAAACGTAATCTTTCGCGAATCAACGGCTCACCTGGTGAAAACTCTTGACAAAGTCATGGTGTAAAAATAAGTACAAGAGACAAATACATTTGAGCACAACAATAAAAAATGTTCGCCACGACTAGCGATTAAAATTATTTACACGCAGGACTTCAGCGACGCTACGTTCGCGTCTCACATGATAATAAAGGACCCGAATTCTTAGTTTGTCCTTCTCGATGAGAAAGTGAAAGTACTGAGTTTTGCTCTCGATTAATGCTCACCGTGGATATATATTTTTTTAATGCTTGTCTCATCGACGACTGATGAAGTCTGCACTTTATCACTCAGTTTTTACTAAAAATTGTGAGTGGAAGACGTTCGGCACGATCATGTGTTTATAACATCGGACTGAAAGTTACGCTATCCGTTTGTTAAAAGTCCTTAGATGTAAACCGTTAGACAAACGTTTAAGTCCCTAGATGTAGAGCGTTAGACAACCGTTAAATGGCTCCAGCCATCCGTTAGAGGAAATTGCGTAACCGTTAGAACGTTTTCTTCATCCGTTGGTAGCCGTTAGACCGTTAGGAGGAAGCGTTAGAACGCTTTGATCATCCGTTAGGCACAACTAGATAACCGTTAGAACGTTAGGACAAAACGTTAGAATGTCGTGAAGGCCGTGAACTATCCGTTAGCTATCCGTCCGTTAGAGAGCGTTTAACGGATAAGCGTTAAGGTACGTTTTCCCGTTCACGGTCACATATACGCGATATAAATGGTTGCATATGAGATAAAAGCCCATACATAGCGATTATAAACGATTATACGCAGCAAAAAAGCCCACATACACAATATCATAATTTTGAAACGGATGGCCAACCATAGTTCGACCTCATCCGTTCACGTTACCCGTTTCGAATGGCTTGCCTAGCTGTTCGTCAGTGTTCGAACGGCTACCTTTTTGAACGTTTTCGCGTGAGAGATCACATATATCCAGTGTTTGAAACAAATGTTACTTGTTTTCTGCTTAGAACATGTAGTTCCCTAATTAAGTGCCCAGGGTAAAAAATAGGGTTGTCTTGATACTATCTGTCGAGATAAGTTTCGTTTTCATTTAACACTGTAAATTTGATTCATTCTATTAGGCTCTTGTAGAACTATTACTGGCTGCCAAAAGCAATGAGAATACTTCACCTGATGAAGTAATAAGTAATGAGGAATCCATCATTGTTGAAAACATTTTGGAACCCTGTTCTGAAAGGCCATGGAAGTTTGATATTGGAATCCAGTGCTGCTTTGGACCCATTACCCTTAAAAAATGAGTAATAATAATGAGTAATAATAATAATAATATTGAGTAATGATAATAATATTGAGTAATAATAATAATATTGAGTAATAATAATACTAATAATGATGAGTAATAATAATAATAATAATAATAATAATAATAATAATAAAAATAATAAAACAATCTTTAAGGAGGAAGCACCCATCACGTAAATACATGGCTTTCAGGGAGGTCCTCCTTAACAATAAGAATTATTAAATTCTAAAAAATGAGAAGTACAAAGTCAACCCAAACAGATTGTGTCCATGATGCATTGCCTACTGCCAATGTGACAGAGGCGTCAAACGATGATGAACCCCTCCCAATGCAAGCAGAAGAATGGAAATTAAAATGACCACACTTATGCTATGCAGGCTCCCCCTCATGTCATTTTCCCTACATACGAGGATGACAACTTTAATGCTACATCCCCACCTCCACCGCATGAGGCAGAAGTTACAACCATCAATGACAATGTTGATGGTGGTAGTGAGGACGAGAGTGGCAGTATTTATGGTAATGATGATGATGAAGACCTGGACCCCAATTGGCAATTACCTAATGATAAAAAATTCATAACCAAGGATGACAATAAACCATCCGATGACGAATTTGAGGGGAACTCCAACACTCCTGACTGTGAAAAAAATTTTGTTTTTGATTTGTGTCTTTCTAACTTGCTGAAGAGGTGCCTTGAGTGTGGAGATGTCATTGCACAATGTGACAGGAAAACAACTGGTAGCATGCTATCAGTTCAGCTTACATGCCACAGTGGTCATATGATTAATTGGGATTCACAGCCAGTGGTCAAAAGAAAACCCCTTAGGAAACCTGTTGCTGGCAGCGTCAATCCTCTTCACAGGTAATACCTTTGCTGCCATCAATCGGCTTGCGTCTTGTCTGAACCTCCAGTTTTTCAGTGAAAGTGTTTTTACGACACACAACAAAAGTACTTTTTCCCTGTCATAAATGATGCTCGGGAAGCTGAAAAACAGAGACAACTAGATATTCTTAATGCTAAGGAAGTTGTTAACCTTGATGGCGATGCGCGTTGTGACAGTCCAGGTCATTCTGCAAAATATGGAACTTACACTCTAATGGATGATGACACTGGCGATGTTGTGGCATTCAATGTAGTCCAAGTCTCTGAAGTTACATCATCTAATGCAATGGAGAAAGAGGGCTTTTCTAGATGCACAGAACTGCTTACAAGCAATGATGTTACCATCAGCAGGATTGCAACAGACCAACATGTCACCATCACCAGTTGTATGGCCAAGGATCACCCACATATCAAACACCAGTATGATGTCTAGCATCTTTCAAAGTGGGTGGTTAAGAAGCTCACAAACAGGTTGTGAGAAACTGTCTCCCTGGATACAGTCCATCTCCAATCACATGCCTACCTACCTACCTACCTACCTACCTACCTACATACAAACATACATGTTTATTGACCACTTCCCCGAAGGGCTTTTCAGCACAGGCACATTCCATCTTCTGAAGCTAAAAAATCTGTTGGCTTAATTAAGCCTGGCAGCCAAGCTCACTTAGCTTTAGAAGAAGTGGTGCTGAACACTAAACTTCTTAAGAATCTGACAAAACTTACTGACTTTTGTCACACTGGCAGACTTGAAGTTTATCACTCCATGATGCTAAAGTATTGCTCTAAACGTGAGCATTTTTCTTACCTGGGAATGGTTGCTAGGATCCAGCTTGCTGCTCTCGACAATAACACTAACACGGGTCGCAGTCAAGCTCAGAGGCAATCAGGAGAACAGGCAGGTGAGGCACGCTACAAGTTGTGCTTTCCAAAAGGAAACAAACCATGGGTTGTCAAGCCAATAACCGAGAAAAAATCCTACCACTACTTGTCTGTTCTGATGTCTGAAGTTATCAAGCGTTGTGACAAAGGGAATGCAGCTGCCCAGCCTGTGCCTCTCTATTTACAAAGGAACATTACTTCAGAGCCCCCACCACCAAAGGCAGACTTAATACAACAACACTGATCAAGATTTAATAGATAAAAATACCGTAGTATTAACAACAAAGCTAACATATGTAACTGTTCATTTTTTGAGACAGGCCAGTTGAACAGCACTGAGAAAAACTACATTTGTACAAGAGGTCTTGCCTCTTTTGGGGAGAAAAAGGATAACAGTAAAAGCGTTCAGAACAACATTAGACAAATCAAAAAAAATTATAAAGCAAAACAAAATTTTCTCGAGCTACAAGACCCGAAGAAGAACAACAACAACAACCAAACAAAGACTGATAATTGAGTTGCAGGGTTTAACACCCATACAAACAAAAAGGTAATTGCTATGGATTGATACAATATCATAATTATTTTAGGATGCTCGTGTAAATATTTCAAACATACTTGGTCATTCATCAGCATACCTAAACCCTTCGAAAGCAGATTCTTCTTCTGGACCAGGTGGAGGATAGAAGTTATGAATACACATAGCACATGATGGCAAGACTAACCTTATTCCTTTGCCCAAAATCCCCCAACACCATGGAGCCAGTTGCCTGTAAGCAATATGTTTAAATAATTTATGTTCAGGCCCATCGTAGGGATCTTTGTATTGCTGCTTGTACTGATACCAAGCAGTTTGTAGAACCCATCTATTTATGCACACTGAATGAAACCCAGGATGCTGGGTAATACGTGTTGGCTGCTCTTGGCATTCACCACTAGTAACTGCCTCAATAATTTTATTTTGTACTGCCTCAATTTCTTGGCAGCAAACATACGCTTCAGGTCGTTCCATGATTGACAGTTCTCACACGCACAACTAAATTATAGAAAACAGAGAATCAAATTGCTTAACATTGAAATGTTCACAAAATAAATGCTACCTAATTGATTTTCACAAAAAGCGGTCGATATTTAAGTTATTGAAATGGTGAAAGTCTGTGCAGATTGTAAGGCTTGTATAATTATAATTCATACAAACATTACTGTAGTTGGAAAAAATAAACGATTTTAATTTCCCTACATTCATTCAACAAGAAAACCATGTTTTACATATCGCCCGAGTTGCTGGCTCCAAAGGTTTCCTTTTCACAGCAACACGTGTAGGAGGACAACTTGCTGCTAGTGAATACACAAAACGAAGCGAGACAGAGAAACACATCCTTGCTCGCTTCTGACATGTGACAATTTCGGGCAAATCCTCTGAATTTCTTTGGGAAGAAAACCTCTGCAACCAGGGGGTTGGATTGTCTTCACATTTGTTAAATTATGTTAACTGAGTAACATTTGACATTAAATTGCATGTGGTAAGAACGCAACAGCGAAACGGCATAGAGGTGATACACTGATGTTCAGTTTGTTCACAGTTCATCCATACCAAAAAGAAAACGAAAGTGTCACAACTGGGTTAAATTTATTTTATTTGACATTACTGATTTAGTGTGTGATCAGCTGAAGGAGTACAATAAATTGATTAATTGCAACCATCACTACATACCAGTCTGAATTTTCCTGTCAAGGATTTGTGTTTTCATCCTCACTTCCCTCCATATCTTTGTTGCCCGAGCGGCTTTCACTGTCTGTGTGAGCTGCATCCAAGTTTATACGTGGCTCAAACTGGTACGGCTGAATAGTAAACCTTTGGCCATCTTGTTCCTCGTCGAAATTATTGGAATTGGCCTCGATTTCGGACATGATAAAAGCAATATTTCTCACAGTAAACTACAACTTGTGCCCATGTAAAACATTTTACACAACTGGAAGACGTACAAAGATGAAATTACTTTGACGATTTGACGTCACTTGACAGTGCGCTGACTGACTTCTGAGCAGGCAACCACCTTCCAAGATGGCGGATTTCTAATCGTGTTTATGCGGAATTCAATAAGAAATCTTCTCGCTATTTTTTGAAAATCTGACAACGGAGATGGCAAAATTTTAAACAGGGATGTCATGCCGTTCCTTTGACGTGTGTCTTGTTTGGGACTAAAGTTCCCCTTTAAGCATGTTGGAATATATCCAGACCAGGAAAGTGAGAAGGGCGATGATCCATTCGCAAGCGAAGTGTGTCTTGTTTGGGACTAAAGTTCCCCTTTAAGCATGTTGGAATATATCCAGACCAGGAAAGTGAGAAGGGCGACGATCCATTCGCAAGCGAAGTGTTGCTCAAAATTGAGGAGCTCTTGTCTCGCATCTCTCCAGATCTAGATGTATCTTTTGTTGATGTTGACGTTGACGCACACAAACCTCCAGTTGACACAACACTGCCCAACTGGAGGGAGAAAATGCGTAATGAAATCCTCAGGGCATCTAATAAATAATGATAAAAATAATTCTCTGTTGTCATATTCTGATGACTAAATTTTACCTGCAGTCTTGTACTTGTTGCTGCGAGCATTAGTGAGTAGTAACACTAACTCTGACATGCAGTCCTTTACCATGATCGTGCGAGTCCTGCGCGCTTTATATCTGAAACAACTCTTGATTCAGTTTTTGGTTGGAGATGATTTTCACTAGCCGTAACATGGGGAGTCAACAGCAGCTGCTTTACGATGACTGCACGAGTCCTGGGCACTTTATATCCGGAACAACTCTCAATTAGGTTTCTCATTGGAGATGATTTTCAGTAGCTACTGAGTAAGTGGCAGCTGTTGCCAAAATTGTATGTGCTCACAACACATAGTTGTTTGTTCCTTTCTTCTTTCCAGTGTTGGCGGTGAGGGAGGTGACAAGGTGGAAGTGTTACAAAATTGTGCGTGCTCATGCCACATATAGTCCTTATTGGTTTCTTTCTTGTTCCGGCATAGTAGTCAAGGGATTTGGCGTGGTACATTTTTACTTCTGCTACGGATTTCTTATGTGAAATACAATTTTATCCGTCGCTGGATGTAGTCATCAAGGGGATGAACGATTTAATGATACCCTTCACTGTTTATTTCTTGTTCCTGGCACATTACAACTTTCGCCCGGTTTAAACGTGTTGTTCACAAATGGGGTATACTGCTGGCTTTTTGACACCGAAGGCCTGTGAATTTACTTGTCGGCAAGGTTCGAGCTGCAGTCGAGTTTACCCCGATGAAAGTGCTGAGTATCTTCGGAGTTTATTTCAAGCGTATGAATAGGACTTGTGAACTTTGGGAGGAGATTCTATGGATACATTTCAAAAGAATTCTACAATAGGGCTTAATTACGGTCCCTCAAGTGCGTATCCTTTTGTTCTTTGAATCGTCGTGTTCAGCAAAAAAAGTGTCACCTCGAATTTCATCTCTTTCGCTCTTGAAATGTTTCGCTCAAAGGCGATTCAGGTATTATCAGTTTATTATCCAGATGTGTTGAACACTCTAAAAAATGGGCGTTTAAGCGAAAATTTCCGTTCAATATTGCCGGAGAAAGCTTTTTCTCGTTAAATTACGACCCCAATTACGTAGTTTGCCGCCAGTGGTGAAAGCCGCGCGGTGACATGTCGGTCACAGCTGAAGTAACTTAATTATTGCTCTCATCTCCAAAGTGAAGGTCGATTTGAAAGCGTAAAAACCATAATTTTTTTGCAGTCAGTGATTTGTTTCCGACCGATCACTAAGCTTTTCGTTGTACTTGTTTATGTAACCTTAACAATCAGATACTATTAAACGACAAAAAATGAATTTGTCTGGGTTCGCGTATTCAGTTCGAACATTCTTGTGCATTCTCGTTGAGATAATAGATGTGTTGAATACTCTAAAAAATGGGCATTTAAGCGACAATTGTCGTTTAATTTTGCCAGAGAGAGCTTTCTCTCGGTAAATTACAACGCAGTTTGCCGCCAGTGGTGAAAGCCGCGGTGACATGTCGTCGGTCGTGGCTGAAGTAATTATTGCTCTCATCCGTAAAGTGAAGGTCGATTTGAAAGCGTAAAACCCGAAATTTTTTGCAGTGATTTATTTCCGACCGATCGCAAAGCTTTTCATTGTATTAGTTTATGTAAGCTTAACAATCAGAACAAAAAAGAATTTGTTTGGGTTCACGTATTCAGTTGGAACATTCTTATGCAAATTCATACACAACCAACAATGGTATATAGTGTCATTCGCGTCGCTCACACACTCCTCAGTTTGTAAACACACTTGCTCGTTGCGTTACGTAGTCTGTGCAATGATGGATTTTGCTGTTGGTGCTTTGGTTGAAGCTGTTGATCAGCTCGGTATTTGGGCCAAAGCTAAGGTGGTCTCAAAATCTGACAATTCAGTTGTTGTGACTTTTCCTCCGTGGAGATCTGAATGGGACCGAGAGATCTGCGATCCCTCCGAAATCAGAGATGAAACGATCAAAGAAACGCTGATCCCTTGCCACCTGGGACAAAAAAAGGTAAGAAATTAATTTGAAGTTCATTTCGAGTTTTCCTTCATTCTCTGTTCACTTGTTGTGGCTGTGTGATCTCGTGAGTTGCTCACACGAGTTACTTTTCCTCATCAGAATCCGAACCTTAAGAAGCTGTTTAATGGCGATGTTATTTACTTGAATGGCAAAGCGGCAAATGTTCTTCAGTCAGATCCTATCAGGAAATCAGTAAGTGTCCACTCTCTTTAGTCTCTTTATGTCAATCGATTTATAACTGAAATCAAGTGCAAGTCTGGTTCACTAGCTTTTTCTGAAGTAAACCTTGAAGCCCAATGTCAACATACAAATTCTCCTCACTGGTCTCTATACAATTCCTATAATAGCAGTTAGGAGTATTAGCAAACGAATCAAGATAATCATTTTATGAGTTCTCACAACCTTCTTTCTTGTTTAAATATTGATACTGTGAGAAAAAAAAATAATCCTGATCGTTTCTTTTTTTGTGAGACACCTACCCTGTTATTTGAAGGCCATATGCTACATCATAGAAAAAGTATGATCTTTTGTCAGAACAAATAAAAGGTCAAGCAGGATTATGATTTTGCCCCAGACATGTCTTTGTTCTGTTTAGCTAAGTTGAAGAGGAATTTGTTGTATTATTTTGAAAAAATCTCCTAGCTTTTACCATTGATCTAGTTGCCTTTTTGAGTACCTGCACATTGATTAGTTTCACAACGGGAATGACTCATTACTTTTTGGGATCCTTTTGATACCCTAATCTTAGGTAGTTACTCAAGGAATCTCCCCATGCAGTTACAATCTTTGTGGCCAGCTAATCATGTTTACAATAGATAAATTATAAGTTAACATTCTGAAACCTGAAATAAATGAAAAATAATAATTTTAAAAATGTGACCTCTCACGCGAAAACGTTCCGAACGGTAGCCGTTCGAACGCTGAACGGAACGGCAAGCGAACGGGTGACGAACGGCTAGGCAAGCCATTCGAAACGGGTAACGTGAACGGATGAACGGCTAATTAAAATTTTCGAACGGATGAGGTCAAACGGATGAACGGCTAACGAAAATTTTCGAACGGATGAGATCGAACGGATGAACGACTTATTGAAATTTTCGAACGGACGAGGTCGAACGGATGAACGGCTAATGAATTTTTTCGAACGGATGAGGTCGAACGGATGAACGGCAAATGAATTTTTTCGAACGGATAAGGTCGAAGGGATGAACGGCTAATGACCTTTCGCGCGAAAACGCGCTTTATTGGCTTTCCGTTTTCGAACGAAATTCCGTTTAGAAGCTGTTTGAAAACCGTTTGAAAGAAAAAAAAAGTCCTCTGCTAGCTGAGGTAAACATACGGTAATCAAGAAAGCTTGAAAGTCGCCTACAGAAGTGAACTTCATAAATTATATCCTGTGTACAATGCGGACAGAAAAAGCCATTTCAAACAAGCTCATTTCATGCCGCTACCATACCGCGGGTCTGGGACTCCGGGACACATGGTAATAATAATTTGTAAACAGTGAAATTTCTCCATGTCACCGAAAAAGAAAACAAAGCAAACCCAGTTTCTAATTCAGAAACAAGCGACGAAAATGTACTGTTGCTAAACTGTTGAGGTTTAAGGCCTTTATCTCTGTCTCAATCTTAAAGTTATTTTGAGACATTCTCGATTCACACGCGTGAATAAATTATTGACTCATTATGCTGTCTGCTCTGGCTTTTGTTTCATTCTGTTTTGTAGCTGTCAGAGGTCATTTTTTCGCCTAAATCACCTCAGAAAAGTTCGAAAAAGATTTTCCCATTCAAAGTTTCGGCTCCCAAGCAATAATCCTGAATTTTTTTGGACCAAAACGGCGCTTTGTGTGGTTTTCAGTTGCTATGAGCGACCGCTCTTCCTCAGTGAACTCGGCTACTGAATGAAATACGAAAGATCAATTAATTTCTTCTGGTGTTGTTCGATTTTGCTGAAATTTTAAAGTGATGAAGCTGGATTGATAAGGATGCCAATTTGTGGTAGTTGTCAACGCGCGAGTGGTATTTTGCTTCAAAGTTTTGAAGATAGTTTGTGTAACGCGTGGGTTCGGTGTGACCTCGTAATCTGCAGCTTTCAAACGAATATAAATTTTTACATGCTCCGCAATTAATTTTTAGAGAGAAAACATGATTTTTGAAGAGCGGTGTTTTTTAATTTCTTTTCGCGAGAAAAGTTGTGACTGGAATGAGATTTATTAAGCGAAGGTAAACAAAGAACAGAAACGTGACGACTGTTCGTGAAATGTAACAGCTTCTTTTTTTTGCTCGGGCCATTTGAACGGCCGATGAATTACTTTCTCAAACGGATAGCTTGAGCCGTTGGAGCGGCTGATGAATTTCTCGAACGGATAGCTCTAGCCGTTCGAACGGCTGATGATTTATTTTGAACGGAGAGCTCGAGCCGTTCGAACGGCTGATGAATTTTCTCGAACGGATAGCTCAAGCCGTTCGAACGGCTGACGAATTTTCTCGAACGGATAGCTCAAGCCGTTCGAACGGCTGATGATTTTTTTCGAACGGATAGCTTGAGCCGTTCAAACGGATGATGAATTTTTGTGAACGGATAGCTCGAGGCGTTCGAACGGCATGCCAGTCCGTTCGAACGGCTGATAAACGGCTTACGAACGGCTATCCGTTTAAGAACGGTTAACCGTTCGGAACGTTTTCGCGTGAGAGGTCACAAATAATTATTTATTTTAGGTGACTGTGCAACTGATTGAGAATGCAGAGAAAAAGACAGTCAAAGTTTGGGAAGTAGAAAACAATATTCCTCAGGTTGAGGCACAGCAGAAAAGGAAGAGGCAGCGAGGACGTGGAGCCAGAGATCATGGTGCTAAGGATCCAGTCAGAGAGATGCCATCTCAGGATCGAGTTGCCATCACAGCTGATCCAGTATCTGAAGATAGTTTTTACTTTTGTTTTTATGTTGGGTCAAATGGCATTATTTTGCAGATTGGATCCTTGTATTCCCTTAACTTTTGTAAGGATTCAGTTTTTATTTGTACCTCTATTTTAAGAAATAAGGGTGTTTTAAATTTTAAGTTTTTGCTGTGTTCCTTAGTGGGAAACAAAGTAGAAGGTATTGATAGGGGTGTTTCTTGCACTGTGAATGATGTAAAGCATGTTGTGCATTGTTCCAATATTGTTATTGGGTCAAAAGGAAAGGGTTTGGTTGATAAAATTATTCGTGAGGGTTGGGACAGGGTTTTGTTATGTCAAGTTAAAAATGCTGCAAATGTTTCTTACCTGTTGGACCTCAGAAAGAGTTCTTTGGCTAATCAAATACGTCAAGGTGTTTACTCGGGCATTTCTCGCACTGCCACCCGTCCTGCACAGCCTATTCACCTTGGCATATTTGATCCCATGCATGACTCTAGGATCTTAGGTCTGACAGGTGAGAATCATTTTCAAATTTCTTATTCAGGCAGGGATCTAGCAAAGTTAGACTCATTTCTTGGGGCCCATTGGGATATTAAAATTCTAGAGCCAGGGAATCCCTTTTCCCACTTTAAGTATGTTTGCAAAGTAAGAATTTTTGTTCACAGCCCCTCAATGAGCTTGCGCTTTAATTTTGTTTACTCAGAGTCTAATACCCCTTTTACTGCTGCTTATCGAAGCTCTTGTATATATTAGACTTAGGCTTCATTTGACAATATTAATTTTATTATTTAAGCAGTGGACACTTACAAGAAATTCTATTGATCTTTCTTACATAAGATTACTGTATGCTTTCATGGGCACTCAGCAGATCATTTTGGTAAATTATCTGTTCGGAAGGCCTTTAACTTTGAACTTTCGTGATATGAGAAATTTAATGTCTGTTATTTTGGATTGTTAAAAATTAATTGTCATTTTGGGTACCGAAAAAAGGTCAGCTATCATTTTTGGAAAGGTGATAAGACCTAAGGTTTGGGAAATGGACAAAAAAGCCTTGGCTAATAAACTCGAGAATATTCAAGTTTCCCTTGAATAACCAAACAGATTGATTTTTTGACTTAAAATTAAAAGTATTCCAGATAACTTAAAACAGCATTTAAAACCATTTGAGAGTAAATGATTGTTGGGTGCCCTTGTACTTTTAGATGCTTCTGGGAATATTTTTCAATGCAAATATGACAAGTTTGCAACAGGACATGATGAAAGCTTCTTCGTGACTTGAATTCCTCTTGCTATTCCTTCCTGATTGTTACATTTTAAACTGAAAGGAACAAGTGTCCTTAGAAATCTGAAAAGTAACAGTGCCCTGACTGAAAAGCAGTTGGTAAATCAGAAACTTTTTGTAATTAGACGATAATAGATAATGAATGCTTCAAAAGACTTAAGGTTTAATTTTCTGCTACGATAAGGACAGCTTATTTCCAACTTTTGCCAATACACTGTGCATGTGGTTTTCTGTGTACTGTACTTTGTATAATATTACAGTAGGAGCTGAATATTGATTGTGTAATACATTTCATTCAATGAATGTACACTGTAACAAGTGGCAGGTATAATAAACATGGACCAATTGCATATTGTTCAGTGATAATTGTGATCCAAAAAATTTCCATACCCCCACCTTGAAGGGTTTTTTTCTCCCAGACCTCCCACCCCAGGAATTTCCATTCCAAGGTTTCAACATTTCTATTTCTAGGTTGCAAAGCTATTTCTTCATTAGATATTTATTTATTTCTTCCATATATCTCCAGCGGTGAAAAAATAAGCACACGGCCTTCTGTGCATTTGAAGGGGTGAGTGGAATAAAGCTTTAAGTGACTTTTGGAAAATGTTGAGGCAGCCAGGATTAAAATACCTACAAGCACTTGTTACAGTTTTCTCTTGTTGTCATTATTGTCCAAAAAGAACTAGTGATAACTACTGGTTCTTTTGAAACAATAACTAAAACCAGAGTAAATTGTGAAAATTCCAGGTAGGTATTTCAATCCTACCTTCATCAAAATTTTCCAAAAGTCACTTAAGGCTTTATTCCACTCACCCCTTCATTTGAGAGAAAACAACGGTTTAATACATACTGTAGATCTTGCAATAAGCACGTGGGGCGTTTATTTCAAATTTAGGAGAAGAGGGGGCGCTTATTCAAAGGGGGGGGGGGTGGCACTTATTTAAATTTTCCCAAATCATGGCCTGACATGATCACTTTACTGATTCATTATCTGCACATAAAATCCCAACATAAGCTGTTTATTGACTTAAAAAGCTGATCCTCAAGTTTAAACAATGTACAAATCTAAGACTACATGACTAACTATACATCCTTTGTTGTCTTATTACTTGTCCACAAAATCGGGGGGAAGGTGCGCTTATTCGAGGGGGGGGGGCAGGTATTATAAATTTCAGCCGATAGGAGGCACTTATTCAAATTGGTACCTCTTAGGAAAGAAAACATTTCAAACAGTACACCCAGAAAACAGGATAGGGGTTCTTTAGAAATTTAATATGTGAAAAGTCAATTTTGAGAAAAAAAATCTAGTATTTCCCATTGACAAATTTCAGCATCTTGGCTTATCAAATAAACATGCATGAACATAAAGGTTTGTCCCAGCTGTGTGTTGCGTCATTGAACTTGTTTTCTTTTTTTCATTCTAAAATCCCAAAATGTCATAATGTAAGACAAAATATTTTTTCTTATTGGGACAATTCAATGTTTTCAGTACAGTGCATTCTTGTGAATGCAAACTGGGTGTAGTTAATGTCTGAATGTGCACTTTGATTGGATTGTGTGAGTTCCAACGCTCTATTCCATTTCTCTGTTTTTTGCTGAAAATCAGCCTGTCCCATCTCTTTGTACTGTTGCCGCTCCTCCTCATTCAATGATTTCCACTGCTGTCCAATTATTTTGTTGATCTCTGACATACTCTTCTCTGGATTATCTTTAGCAAGCTGTCCATATGTCTTAGTGGTAAAGACAATGAATCCATTTGCTGGTCGTTTAGGTTTTTGCTTTGGTACATCATTTTCTTTGCCAGACACATCATTTTCTCTGGACTCTGGCTTTCGCTTTTTTCTCATGATCTTCTTGAGCTCCCTGTGTGCACTATTAGTACATCTGACCATAAGTTCACTTTGTCTTACAATTCTCGCATGTAGCAATGCATTGGTAGGCGCATTGTCCAAGTTGTTTACTTGGAGCTTGTAATTCTCAATGTCTGGAAGGACTTTTCTCTTGTCCGCTTCCAGCACAAATTGTTTCGATACTATTGGCCACTTATAACGGTATGCGTGAACTATGGGCTTGTTAATCTTTTTAACATCCTTTTCAAGTTCTTTCTGTGATGTGATCAAGATGAAATCTGCATCAGCAGCTTGTGACACATCTTTAGTGAACACCTTTCCACCATTCCGCACAATTACTGGAGTTAGTTGCTCAGCATTTGTGATGCCACTTTTGTCCTTCTCATTTAGCCTTCCAGAAACAACAAAAGTAAGTCCATTTAAAACTTGAGGATCAGGCTCACAAAGTGATGCTATTTCAACAAGGAAGGGAGGCTCTTTAGGATTTACGGCCACTTTTACGCGCTTCTTCTGAGGAGTTACTTCACATACCATAGCCTTTGTTGTCTGCCCATCTTTTTCAATGAAGACTCTGTCTCCTCTTTTGTAGTTGTCAGCTTCCTGGTATTGGAGCAGTGAATCTTCAACAGTTAATATGTTTCGTGAAGGTTGACTTTGTGCCACTGCTGCTGATTGAGGGAGATGTTGCTGTGGAACAGATTGCATGTCTGAAGATGAAGAATGGTTTGTGTCATCTGTAACTTGTGCTAATTGATCACATGACGACTGAGACGTGCTGGTGAGCTCTTGGCCTGAAGAACTGCTAGCTTGAACTGAGGGAGATTCAACTTCCTTCATTTCAATGCTGTAGTCAAGGCCTGCTTCTTCAAATTTTTTTTTGACATATGCCTCATAGGCTTCCTTGACAGCGGTTGGACATTTCTCAATACGTCTCCTAAGAAATCTGTAGTACCACGTAAATAATGTTATGATGGGGTCCTGCTTCTTCCAACCACCACCCCTGGCAGAGTGTCCAAAATACAAACACTGGTGCATGTAGTGTGTTCTTTCCCCGCCTTCTGTACCCCCACGAAATAGTGAATGGAATGGTAAGTCCCTGAGCATGATGGAGAACACGTCCACTCTTTTCATGAGGTAAGGGTAAAGCTTTGATGATCCATAGCGCAGCAAAGTTAAGGCATGGTAAAGATCAGCAAGTTTCACATACTTGTCTATTTCAATGTCTGTTAAACCAAATCTATAATCAGATGGATCTTTGGAGCCGACAGATGCTCCAGGATTTAACCTGTTAGGGAATTGCCGTGGGTCTTCATCCCAGCGTTCCATCTTGTGAAGTTCCCAGTTCACCTCCCATAACTTCATTTCTAGGTCATACTCTGAAATTTTCAAAGACGGCCATTTTAATTCATTTTTCAGGTGATCAGGCAAATCAAATAACACCTCTTTGCTAGCAACATTCTCCAAAATTTCTGGATAAGGGCTTCCTGCATATTCACTCGCCGGTGATGATATTGTCTCAGCATGATTTACATTTAGTGTAATTTGCTCCAGCCTCTTGCCCTCATATTTTAGTTCAAATCTGCCATTCCTCACTCCTCTGGCATTGATGTTGCTTAGAAAGTGATTTAAAGTT
Source organism: Platygyra sinensis (assembly GCA_019787425.1). Classification (NCBI taxonomy): domain Eukaryota; kingdom Metazoa; phylum Cnidaria; class Anthozoa; order Scleractinia; family Merulinidae; genus Platygyra; species Platygyra sinensis. The sequence goes on from JAHPZR010027576.1 coordinate 23,736, forward strand.
TGGTCTCTGGCAGCTTGTCCTCCCATAGTTTGCTGGCCTTCCAAATTTAAACAAGTCATGCACCGGTCAAACACCATGTGTTCTGTTAGCCTACAGAAGCAGTGATTTCCATCTGGAATGTAGCAAGATGTTGGCAGTGATGGCAGCAGTGATTCTGGATGCTCTCTGTCAATTTTGCGGCCAAGTTCTGACCGAAACCCTGTGTTTTCTCCAACTTTGCACCTTGTATCCTTGGTTTCATAATTGTACATTGTAAATGAATCCGTACTTGTGGAATCTAACCCACCTCCAAGTAAATTGTCAGAAAATTTGGAATCACAGGACACAAACACTTTATGTCCTCTGCTGATCATTGATTCTGTCCATGCATTGAGACTGTCTTGTTTTGTGGGATCTCCAAGGTTTAGTTCTAAGTTTAGCCGTGTGTCCTTTCCATAAAAAATGTAAAGTGGCCAGTACTCTTCCGGACTGTGATAACTTATACCATGAAACATGGCTTCACTGTTTAACACATTAAGTGTTATTGCCACACTGTCCTTTCCACCAAAATTTCTCCCATCTCCATAAATTTTCCACCATTCATTTGGAGGCATCCACCAGTACAAATGAAGTAATGTTTCCCTGAGCCTCTCTGGGCTGATTTGCCAACCAGAGTGAGTTCTCTTTGGTTGCCAAACCACTTCAAATTCTCTTCGAAGTTTTGCCTTAAGGATGTTCACCTTGGATTCTGAGTCAAAGTATCCTGGCAATTTCCTTCTCAGTTCCCGCAACATTTCTGTTGGATTTGTAGTGTCCTGAAGATTGAGCACCTCCATTGCTGATAGGTGATAGTGTTTGGCAGCATCCTGTTGTATGATAATATCATAAATAGGCTTCCTTTTCTGGTGATCATGAGCAATTTTGGCCAAATTTACGACATCCTGAGGGGTTAAACTTCCATCCCAGTCATCATTATCATGATTATCTCCCTTGCCATTAGTTACTGTCTCAGCCAATGATGAAATGAAATCATTTTTTGAACCATAATGAACATTCTTTGCAAGTTTTGTGAGTTCATCTTTCTGCAGATTTAGGCGACGGACAACTTCTCTGGAGGTATACTTTCGTCCCTTATCCTGTGCTTGCCTTATGTTTTCTTGACGTGTTAGAAGATCTTGGGTGCAAATGCGTTTAGACATAAGTTCTCGCTGTCCCTGATTGTTAGGTGGTGTTACCAAACTAGGATCAGTTTCTTCTACCGACAATGCAGGTATCGTTGATTGTGTTGCAAGATTTTGGTCTGATGCACTTGATGTTGATGTCACTGCTGAAACCGGGGTTGATGGAAGCAGAGGATATGATGGCTCAGGAATAGTGGTTGAAGATTCCGGTGATACAGATGGTAACACAGATGGTTGTTCATGTATAGATGCAGGGTTCTCACTTGGTGTTGTAGCAGCAGCATTTACAAGTATTTCAATTAAATGACGGCGCAGATTAATTGCAGTAGTTGTTTCTTCTCCTTGCAATGTACTACTGGTTGTGAAAAGTAGCAGTAGCGCAGCCTTGCATGTCATGTGAGTGCGTATTTTTGCAGTGTCACTTTTGAATACATATTCTTCTCCCACAACTAAACCTGGAGACATCAACAAAAAATTGCTATGCTTAATATTAAGTAACAACATGTCTGCTGTGTAAAACAGTCATTCCTTTTTTAAGTGAGA
>JAHPZR010027577.1:0-12500 GCA_019787425.1 Platygyra sinensis
TTATATCGCGTATATACGCGTATTTGATACGCCTATATGTGCAAAATCAAATACACGTCTATACGCGGTGCTAAAAACCCATATATATGCGTACCTGTCAAAGCCCACGTATACACGTGCAAAAATGTGCGTATACGCGGGGTTCAGAAATCAGACTTGGTATAAGCTGGCACGAAAAGTGCCTCCAACGGAATAGCCTCTATGTATGGTGGCAATGAAAAGTGCCTTTCGCAATGCAAACATGGCTTCCTGTCTAGCTCTTGTAGTGATATGTATCTTGTCAACTAGTTCTTACAGTTCTCCCACAACAGATCTTCTGGAGACGGTTTCTCGTCTATTAAGGGATTGCTCCAGGTTTTATCCACACGCCGATCAAACATGACTAAAAACTTGGTAGTCCGCCTTCAGGTAGCTGTCGATTCAGTTCGTCGTTTGGTAGAGTCGTTGGACCCAGACGATCAAGGAAATGATGTCAGAATACCAGAGCTTGAATCACTGTTGAGGCAACTTCAATACTTATTAAACAGATGGGAGATGCTGGCAATAAGAGCAAGTTCTTGCACGACAGTTCGCCCCCATAAGGACTTTGCCAGGTTTGTCAGGTCCTATAAATCAAAGAGCGGGTACATCAGTTGGAGTTTCTAAGAAACAGAATGAGATTTAATTGGTCCCAGATATCAAGAATGTTGTTAGTTTTCTAGAACTACTCTTTGGCGAAGAATTAGAAACCTGGAGTCATTTTCCAGTCGACATCATTATACAGCCATCACGGATTCAGATTTAGATGAATTAATTCGAGGTTTAAGACAAGGATTTCCAAGTGCTCGTTAAATAGTTTAACCTCTTCTGGAATCTTGAGCTCTCTTCGGAGATCTTCCAAAGATTGAGGAATTGCATAGTACTGGCAAAATAATGTGTCAATGGTGTGTCGGCAGTTTTAAACTCTTTTAAAAGGCAAACCATAGAAAGTGGTTTCAGCTTACCTTTCCTCCGTATTTCTGACCAATTGGCCGTACAAGTACGTGAGATACTGCGAGTGAAGTTTCACGAGGAGAAGATGATCGCCGAGTCGCCATGTTCCTCATCATTTTGCGCGGGAAAAATGGTTTGGGACATTTCATTGCCACCATACATAAAGGCTATTCCGTTGGAGGCACTTTTCGTGCCAGCTTATACCAAGTCTGATTTCTGAATCCTGCGTATACGCACATTTTTGCACGCGTATACATGGGCTTTGACAGGTACGCATATATATGGGTTTTTAGCACCGCGTATAGGCGTGTATTTGTTTTGCACATATACGCGTATCAAATACGCGTATATACGCGATATAAATGGTTGCATATGAGATAAAAGCCCATACATAGCGATTATAAACGATTATACGCGGCAAAAAAGCCCACGTACACGATATCATAATTTTGAAACGGATGTCCAACCATATCGAACGGATAAACGGCAAATGAATTTTTTCAAACGGATAAGGTCAAAGGGATGAACGGCTAATGACCTTTCACGCAAAAACGCGCTTATTGGCTCTCTGTTTTCGAACAGAAATCCGTTTAGAAGCTGATTGAAAACCGTTTGAGAGAAAAAAAGTCCTCTGCTAGCTGAGCCAAACATACCGTAATCAAGGGAGCTTGAAAGTCACCTACAGAAGCGAACTTAAATTCTATACTGTGTACAATGCAGACAGAAAAAGCCATTCAAACAGGCTCATTTCACCTCTCTACCACACCGCTGGTCTGGGACTCCGGGACACATGGTAATAATAATTTGTAAACAGTGAAATTTCCTCCATGTCACCGAAAAAGAAAACAAAGCAAACCCAGTTTCTTATTCAGAAACAAGCAACAAAAATGTACTGCTGCTAAACTGTTGTGGTTTAAGGCCTTTATCTCTGTCTCAATTAATTTTGAGACATTCTCGATTCACATGTGTGAATAAATTATTGACTCCTTATGCTGTCTGCGCTGGTTTTTGTTTCATTCTCTTTTGTAGCTGTCAGAGGTCATTTTTTCGCTTAAATCACCTCAGAAAAGTTCGAAAAAGATGTTCCCATTCAAAGTTTCGGCTCCCAAGCAATAATCCTGAATTTTTTGGACCAAAACGGCGCTTTGTGTGGTTTTCAGTTGCTATGGGCGACTGTTCTTCCTAAGTGAACTCGGCTATTGAATGAGATACAAAGGATCAATTAATTTCTTCTGGTTTTGTTCGATATTGCTGAAATTTTAACATGATGAAGCTGGATTGATAAGGATGCCAATTTGTGGTAGTTGTCAATGCGAGAGTGATATTTTGCTTTAAAGGCAGAGTTTTGAAGATAGTTTGTGTAATGTGTGAGTTCAGTGTGACTTCGTAATCTGAGCTTTGTGTTCACCTCAAAGAAAAACAATAGCCGGGAAAAGTCATATCCTTGACCTTTCAAACGAATGTAAATTTATATATGCTCCGCAATTAATTCCGTGGGATGCCTGTGGCAGGCCACGGTAAGTTTTCGAGTGAAGTTCTTTTTCATCGTCGATGCAAAACAGCAAATTTGATTGACCGCTGAAACTATTTCTATTTCCAAACAATCTGTGATCAGTCTCGCAAGGACTGTAATTTCCAAGCATAATTTCTGCGATTCAGGCTAGGAACATTTCGCGTTTCTGCGATTCTGGCAAGGAGAGGAAATAGACATGAACAGAAGGTAAGACATTTTAGAAGGTATTTCGACATTGTGTATTGAATTAAACATCAGCCGTTCCGTGTTACGCACCGGCATCGAATTCACTGTTCACTGAGCCTGCCAAACGAACCAACAAGTTCAGGCACCAAACCTGCGTGTTCATCCGGCCAACGTCCCTAACTGCGTAGTCTAAACATTAACAAGATGTTTTTAAGCAACTTTGAAACACGATATTCATTGCATCAGTGTATTCACAAATCAGGAAGTCCATTACCGAAAATATCGACACCAACCAATTCAAAAATTGGCTCAAATATTTGTTAGTTTGCAATTGAAGATATTTAAGCCTCGCGAGTTTTACTCTATCAAACTTTTCCCAGTTAGATTCGTGAGTCTACAGTCATGCGTGGCAATTAACTTAACTTCACAATTCAGCATAGGCAAATAACTGTTGTTGTAAAAAAGAATACTTACTCCAGCTTTATTGCTGGAGAAAGAGCTGAAGAGGCTTTTGTAGCCCCATTCAGAGGCCCATAGGTGTGAGGTTTCTTCTGAGCAATGTACTTCTTGTAACATGTAAATAGAATAATTTTTCGGTCGTAGCCATTGAAAGTTTGCCTTCTTTTGTTGCTATTCCCAAGGCCCCGTACATTGAGAGAAGCCACCGTGATTGTATTGCTATCCAGTTTAAATTAAGTAGGTGGATGACACAATGGTCCTCTGCGTTGCTTGATTGTTAAACAAGATAAATTTTGTGGCGAAACTAGGGTAATTTGCATAGAGTTAAAAAACATTGATTTCAGATTGTTTAGCGAAAAAATAGTACTTAGTATAAAAAAGTACCCAGATATATTTTTAACGGAGTAACAAGTAAATCGAGGCATGGAGTCGACGTAAAGGTATGGCAAGCGAATTGATTTGGTGCAAAGCAAAAAATAAAATAAAGACATATTAAAAAGGTGCGTTGAATCAAACGTATTAAGAGTAGCTTAAAACAAAAACATTCACACAAAATATACACAGAAAAGAGAGAAAGAGAAATAAATATATATAATTCCCTAAACAGTCTGGATTTTGAGCAATAAGCAAGCACACAATGTACGAGTCTTAGTAACCTGTAGGAAGGCAAAGCCGCCCGCCCTGCGAAAATTAATCAAATGGAAAACAACTAAAGCCTACTGAGAGTTACTCATCTGTTTCTTCTACTTCTTCTGCAACCTCCAAACATTTGCCCTGGGGCCAGAATTTGCCATCAATGAACAGTTTATCTGGTTGACTTCTGCTGAAGGATGCTTTTAGACCATTGCGCCGAGCTTTCTTTAGTGTTGGCATCTGTTGTTCCCTTCTGCATTTAATGATTTCTTGAGGGAGATCGTGGCACATATGATATCCGGAACCCTCGAGACGTCTTCCTAAGGGGAAAATCTCTTCAACATTTTTGTAGCGGAGGAATCTGGCGATTATCAGCCGCTGACCAAGGACATTGCGACCTCGATTGATACGATGGACTCGTTGAATTTCAACAGAACGTGCATCGTGATAGCCAAGCTCTTGTTCCATAAATTCCTGTAAGATGTCTTCGGTATCTTCGCCCACCTCTTCTGGAATATTCAAGATGAGAAAATTTTTCTCATCTTGAATAGGATTCCAAATAAAGATTTTTTGACAAAAGCTTGTCTATTTGTTCCTGTAGATTATCTTCCTTCTCCATTTGTTTGTTGAGACTGTCAAGCTGTGTCTGCAGGCCTTTGATTTTTTCACCATTTGAGCTGCATTTTTCTTTAGCATCTTAAGTGTCTTTCTTGGCCACTATCTCAAATTCTTTTAACTTTGCCGTCCTTGCTTTAAGATTCGCAAGGTTAGATTCAATGTTTCTGACTGAGTTCTTGATAATGTCGAGTTTGTCGAGCCTTGTAAGAATGGAGTTAAGTTGCTCGGAAATGTCTCCAATCTTCTCTAGAGCTTCCATGACTATGTCATTGGTAGTCTCTTCCATGTGCGCGTCGTTGTCGTCAAAGCTTGTTCCCACTTCTCTAAGCTTTCTAAGTTCTGGGGAGGTGGATATTTCTTCACCAGAACTTGATGACGATCTTATTCTCCTTTTTCTGAAGAAGTTGGATAATCCTTCGGCCATGTGTTGTTAATATTGGGCTTATATATGGCGGACGGCTTACCATGAGTTCTTCACAGCGCCATTGCTCGACCCAGACTCCAGCTTTTGCTTTTGGGCTTCAGGTGGATTTCCAGTTTTAAATCGCGTGTGCTAGAAGGACAAATAGGGTCTTCAGTAGCTGAAGAAGCACGATGGGCACAAAGTGAGCTCTTCTCCGCCTTGGTTGCACACTGCTTGGTGATCTCCGGCTGAAAGAATTCTTCATCTGGGAATTTAAAATCTTGCCACTGTCCTGGCAGCTCAGGGTTTAAGAAAATCAGCATCTTTCTTTGAAGACTTTTGACATGTGGAGCATATAAAAATGGGTATAAAAATGTTCAAAATATAAATATAAATGGTCCTCATTTGTGAAAATACTAAGCCCGTAGCTTTCTAGGAAGTTCTGTCTGGTAACCCACTATTTTAGTCAAAAGGAGAACAAGTTTTCTAATCTTAAGCTTTCTCAGTTCTCCTGCTGATTGTGTTAATGCTTTTTTGCAGTTTCAGTGCAGTGCTGAGTTACTGTGCTAGATTCTTGAGGAGTTTGTATTTTGTCCATTGGAATCTGTGGGCATTTCTTTGCTGCTTGTTGCTCTCCACCTTGACACCAGACGGCATGATCATTTTTAAGTACTTCTGTTGCTGCCTTTCGTATTCTTGCAAGGTTTTCTGGAACTTTCCTACAAGAAGTAGGCTGTTGCATGCCATCTGTTTATCTTTTGGTGAAAGTAGCAGCGGTAGTCATTATTTTTCTTTTCAACACCTGGTGAGAACAAATTTGTGATTATAAACAGCTGGTTTTTGAAGATTTCTTTAAGTTTTGGAGCAATCATAGCCAATGTCTGAGGTCATTGTGACACAATACCTTGACCACTGCATTGCGTTAATGATCCATGCATCTTGATTATTGTGGGAACATGAAACACCAAGGCATGCATGTTGGGAGTTGTTATGGTTTCATGTAGGTAACCTGCTCCACTTCCAGACATCTGTACCATCAGTGTTGTCCAGTTTTTTGCCTGTTGAAGAAAGATATTGTAAGTGAAAATCTTCCAGTTGCTAAGGTTTTACCACAAACAACATTCCCATGAGAAACATTTTTCAGAGTAGTGTAAATAAACAAAAAACATAAAATAATTAAGGGGTTTTTTTATGACTTAAAATAAAAAAAATAATTCCTGCCTTTTCTTGAAGATCTGTAATGTCCTGATCAGTGTGTTTTACTTTTGTTTACCAAGTATCTCACCAAAACCCTAAAAACAATAGTAATTTGGTGAGTCTACTGACTAGTGTAAAATTTTATGTACTAGATTTTACATGAAAAACTTGATTCAATCCTCAACTATCAAAAGATTTTACATCCGTTCACTTTAAAAATTCTTGCTTTCCTTATGCTTAAACTTGCATTCCATAGTCTTTGAACTGTTGGAACTCTTTCTGGTGGAAGAATCTTGCCAAATTGTAGTTTTCACTTATCAACAGGCAAAAAACTGGACAACACTGATGGTACAGATGTCTGGAAGTGGAGCAGGTTACCTACATGAAACCATAACAACTCCCAACATGCATGCCTTGGTGTTTCATGTTCCCACAATAATCAAGATGCATGGATCATTAACGCAATGCAGTGGTCAAGGTATTGTGTCACAATGACCTCAGACATTGGCTATGATTGCTCCAAAACTTAAAGAAATCTTCAAAAACCAGCTGTTTATAATCACAAATTTGTTCTCACCAGGTGTTGAAAAGAAAAATAATGACTACCGCTGCTACTTTCACCAAAAGATAAACAGATGGCATGCAACAGCCTACTTCTTGTAGGAAAGTTCCAGAAAACCTTGCAAGAATACGAAAGGCAGCAACAGAAGTACTTAAAAATGATCATGCCGTCTGGTGTCAAGGTGGAGAGCAACAAGCAGCAAAGAAATGCCCACAGATTCCAATGGACAAAATACAAACTCCTCAAGAATCTAGCACAGTAACTCAGCACTGCACTGAAACTGCAAAAAAGCATTAACACAATCAGCAGGAGAACTGAGAAAGCTTAAGATTAGAAAACTTGTTCTCCTTTTGACTAAAATAGTGGGTTACCAGACAGAACTTCCTAGAAAGCTACGGGCTTAGTATTTTCACAAATGAGGACCATTTATATTTATATTTTGAACATTTTTATACCCATTTTTATATGCTCCACATGTCAAAAGTCTTCAAAGAAAGATGCTGATTTTCTTAAACCCTGAGCTGCCAGGACAGTGGCAAGATTTTAAATTCCCAGATGAAGAATTCTTTCAGCCGGAGATCACCAAGCAGTGTGCAACCAAGGCGGAGAAGAGCTCACTTTGTGCCCATCGTGCTTCTTCAGCTACTGAAGACCCTATTTGTCCTTCTAGCACACGCGATTTAAAACTGGAAATCCACCTGAAGCCCAAAAGCAAAAGCTGGAGTCTGGGTCGAGCAATGGCGCTGTGAAGAACTCATGGTAAGCCGTCCGCCATATATAAGCCCAATATTAACAACACATGGCCGAAGGATTATCCAACTTCTTCAGAAAAAGGAGAATAAGATCGTCATCAAGTTCTGGTGAAGAAATATCCACCTCCCCAGAACTTAGAAAGCTTAGAGAAGTGGGAACAAGCTTTGACGACAACGACGCGCACATGGAAGAGACTACCAATGACATAGTCATGGAAGCTCTAGAGAAGATTGGAGACATTTCCGAGCAACTTAACTCCATTCTTACAAGGCTCGACAAACTCGACATTATCAAGAACTCAGTCAGAAACATTGAATCTAACCTTGCGAATCTTAAAGCAAGGACGGCAAAGTTAAAAGAATTTGAGATAGTGGCCAAGAAAGACACTTAAGATGCTAAAGAAAAATGCAGCTCAAATGGTGAAAAAATCAAAGGCCTGCAGACACAGCTTGACAGTCTCAACAAACAAATGGAGAAGGAAGATAATCTACAGGAACAAATAGACAAGCTTTTGTCAAAAAATCTTTATTTGGAATCCTATTCAAGATGAGAAAAATTTTCTCATCTTGAATATTCCAGAAGAGGTGGGCGAAGATACCGAAGACATCTTACAGGAATTTATGGAACAAGAGCTTGGCTATCACGATGCACGTTCTGTTGAAATTCAACGAGTCCATCGTATCAATCGAGGTCGCAATGTCCTTGGTCAGCGGCTGATAATCGCCAGATTCCTCCGCTACAAAAATGTTGAAGAGATTTTCCCCTTAGGAAGACGTCTCGAGGGTTCCGGATATCATATGTGCCACGATCTCCCTCAAGAAATCATTAAATGCAGAAGGGAACAACAGATGCCAACACTAAAGAAAGCTCGGCGCAATGGTCTAAAAGCATCCTTCAGCAGAAGTCAACCAGATAAACTGTTCATTGATGGCAAATTCTGGCCCCAGGGCAAATGTTTGGAGGTTGCAGAAGAAGTAGAAGAAACAGATGAGTAACTCTCAGTAGGCTTTAGTTGTTTTCCATTTGATTAATTTTCGCAGGGCGGGCGGCTTTGCCTTCCTACAGGTTACTAAGACTCGTACATTGTGTGCTTGCTTATTGCTCAAAATCCAGACTGTTTAGGGAATTATATATATTTATTTCTCTTTCTCTCTTTTCTGTGTATATTTTGTGTGAATGTTTTTGTTTTAAGCTACTCTTAATACGTTTGATTCAACGCACCTTTTTAATATGTCTTTATTTTATTTTTTGCTTTGCACCAAATCAATTCGCTTGCCATACCTTTACGTCGACTCCATGCCTCGATTTACTTGTTACTCCGTTAAAAATATATCTGGGTACTTTTTTTATACTAAGTACTATTTTTTCGCTAAACAATCTGAAATCAATGTTTTTTAACTCTATGCAAATTACCCTAGTTTCGCCACAAAATTTATCTTGTTTAACAATCAAGCAACGCAGAGGACCATTGTGTCATCCACCTACTTAATTTAAACTGGATAGCAATACAATCACGGTGGCTTCTCTCAATGTACGGGGCCTTGGGAATAGCAACAAAAGAAGGCAAACTTTCAATGGCTACGACCGAAAAATTATTCTATTTACATGTTACAAGAAGTACATTGCTCAGAAGAAACCTCACACCTATGGGCCTCTGAATGGGGCTACAAAAGCCTCTTCAGCTCTTTCTCCAGCAATAAAGCTGGAGTAAGTATTCTTTTTTACAACAACAGTTATTTGCCTATGCTGAATTGTGAAGTTAAGTTAATTGCCACGCATGACTGTAGACTCACGAATCTAACTGGGAAAAGTTTGATAGAGTAAAACTCGCGAGGCTTAAATATCTTCAATTGCAAACTAACAAATATTTGAGCCAATTTTTGAATTGGTTGGTGTCGATATTTTCGGTAATGGACTTCCTGATTTGTGAATACACTGATGCAATGAATATCGTGTTTCAAAGTTGCTTAAAAACATCTTGTTAATGTTTAGACTACGCAGTTAGGGACGTTGGCCGGATGAACACGCAGGTTTGGTGCCTGAACTTGTTGGTTCGTTTGGCAGGCTCAGTGAACAGTGAATTCGATGCCGGTGCGTAACACGGAACGGCTGATGTTTAATTCAATACACAATGTCGAAATACCTTCTAAAATGTCTTACCTTCTGTTCATGTCTATTTCCTCTCCTTGCCAGAATCGCAGAAACGCGAAATGTTCCTAGCCTGAATCGCAGAAATTATGCTTGGAAATTACAGTCCTTGCGAGACTGATCACAGATTGTTTGGAAATAGAAATAGTTTCAGCGGTCAATCAAATTTGCTGTTTTGCATCGACGATGAAAAAGAACTTCACTCGAAAACTTACCGTGGCCTGCCACAGGCATCCCACGGAATTAATTGCGGAGCATATATAAATTTACATTCGTTTGAAAGGTCAAGGATATGACTTTTCCCGGCTATTGTTTTTCTTTGAGGTGAACACAAAGCTCAGATTACGAAGTCACACTGAACTCACACATTACACAAACTATCTTCAAAACTCTGCCTTTAAAGCAAAATATCACTCTCGCCATTGACAACTACCACAAATTGGCATCCTTATCAATCCAGCTTCATCATGTTAAAATTTCAGCAATATCGAACAAAACCAGAAGAAATTAATTGATCCTTTGTATCTCATTCAATAGCCGAGTTCACTTAGGAAGAACAGTCGCCCATAGCAACTGAAAACCACACAAAGCGCCGTTTTGGTCCAAAAAATTCAGGATTATTGCTTGGGAGCCGAAACTTTGAATGGGAACATCTTTTTCGAACTTTTCTGAGGTGATTTAAGCGAAAAAATGACCTCTGACAGCTACAAAAGAGAATGAAACAAAAACCAGCGCAGACAGCATAAGGAGTCAATAATTTATTCACACATGTGAATCGAGAATGTCTCAAAATTAATTGAGACAGAGATAAAGGCCTTAAACCACAACAGTTTAGCAGCAGTACATTTTTGTTGCTTGTTTCTGAATAAGAAACTGGGTTTGCTTTGTTTTCTTTTTCGGTGACATGGAGGAAATTTCACTGTTTACAAATTATTATTACCATGTGTCCCGGAGTCCCAGACCAGCGGTGTGGTAGAGAGGTGAAATGAGCCTGTTTGAATGGCTTTTTCTGTCTGCATTGTACACAGTATAGAATTTAAGTTCGCTTCTGTAGGTGACTTTCAAGCTCCCTTGATTACGGTATGTTTGGCTCAGCTAGCAGAGGACTTTTTTTCTCTCAAACGGTTTTCAATCAGCTTCTAAACGGATTTCTGTTCGAAAACAGAGAGCCAATAAGCGCGTTTTTGCGTGAAAGGTCATTAGCCGTTCATCCCTTTGACCTTATCCGTTTGAAAAAATTCATTTGCCGTTTATCCGTTCGATATGGTTGGACATCCGTTTCAAAATTATGATATCGTGTACGTGGGCTTTTTTGCCGCGTATAATCGTTTATAATCGCTATGTATGGGCTTTTATCTCATATGCAACCATTTATATCGCGTATATACGCGTATTTGATACGCGTATATGTGCAAAACAAATACACGCCTATACGCGGTGCTAAAAACCCATATATATGCGTACCTGTCAAAGCCCATGTATACGCGTGCAAAAATGTGCGTATACGCAGGATTCAGAAATCAGACTTGGTATAAGCTGGCACGAAAAGTGCCTCCAACGGAATAGCCTTTATGTATGGTGGCAATGAAATGTCCCAAACCATTTTTCCCGCGCAAAATGATGAGGAACATGGCGACTCGGCGATCATCTTCTCCTCGTGAAACTTCACTCGCAGTATCTCACGTACTTGTACGGCCAATTGGTCAGAAATACGGAGGAAAGGTAAGCTGAAACCACTTTCTATGGTTTGCCTTTTAAAAGAGTTTAAACTGCCGACACACCATTGACACATTATTTTGCCAGTACTATGCAATTCCTCAATCTTTGGAAGATCTCCGAAGAGAGCTCAAGATTCCAGAAGAGGTTAAACTATTTAACGAGCACTTGGAAATCCTTGTCTTAAACCTCGAATTAATTCATCTAAATCTGAATCCGTGATGGCTGTATAATGATGTCGACTGGAAAATGACTCCAGGTTTCTAATTCTTCGCCAAAGAGTAGTTCTAGAAACTAACAACATTCTTGATATCTGGGACCAATTAAATCTCATTCTGTTTCTTAGAAACTCCAACTGATGTACCCGCTCTTTGATTTATAGGACCTGACAAACCTGGCAAAGTCCTTATGGGGCGAACTGTCGTGCAAGAACTTGCTCTTATTGCCAGCATCTCCCATCTGTTTAATAAGTATTGAAGTTGCCTCAACAGTGATTCAAGCTCTGGTATTCTGACATCATTTCCTTGATCGTCTGGGTCCAACGACTCTACCAAACGACGAACTGAATCGACAGCTACCTGAAGGCGGACTACCAAGTTTTTAGTCATGTTTTGATCGGCGTGTGGATAAAACCTGGAGCAATCCCTTAATAGACGAGAAACCGTCTCCAGAAGATCTGTTGTGGGAGAACTGTAAGAACTAGTTGACAAGATACATATCACTACAAGAGCTAGACAGGAAGCCATGTTTGCATTGCGAAAGGCACTTTTCATTGCCACCATACATAGAGGCTATTCCGTTGGAGGCACTTTTCGTGCCAGCTTATACCAAGTCTGATTTCTGAACCCCGCGTATACGCACATTTTTGCACGTGTATACGTGGGCTTTGACAGGTACGCATATATATGGGTTTTTAGCACCGCGTATAGACGTGTATTTGATTTTGCACATATAGGCGTATCAAATACGCGTATATACGCGATATAAATGGTTGCATATGAGATAAAAGCCCATACATAGCGATTATAAACGATTATACACGGCAAAAAAGCCCACGTACACGATATCATAATTTTGAAACGGATGGCCAACAATAGTTCGACCTCATCCGTTTACGTTACCCGTTTCGAATGGCTTGCCTAGCCGTTCGTCAGTGTTCGAACGGCTACCTTTTTGAACGTTTTCGCGTGAGAGGTCACATATATCCAGTGTTTGAAACAAATGTTACTTGTTTTCTGCTTAGAACATGTCGTTCCATAATTAAGTGCCCAGGGTAAAAAATAGGGTTGTCTTGATACTATCTGTCGAGATAAGTTTCGTTTTCATTTAACACTGTAAAT
>JAHPZR010027577.1:15000-17030 GCA_019787425.1 Platygyra sinensis
ATCAAGATTTAATAGATAAAAATACCGTAGTATTAACAACAAAGCTAACATATGTAACTGTTCATTTTTTGAGACAGGCCAGTTGAACAGCACTGAGAAAAACTACATTTGTACAAGAGGTCTTGCCTCTTTTGGGGAGAAAAAGGATAACAGTAAAAAGCGTTCAGAACAACATTAGACAAATCAAAAAAAATTATAAAGCAAAACAAAATTTTCTCGAGCTACAAGACCCGAAGAAGAACAACAACAACAACCAAACAAAGACTGATAATTGAGTTGCAGGGTTTAACACCCATACAAACAAAAAGGTAATTGCTATGGATTGATACAATATCATAATTATTTTAGGATGCTCGTGTAAATATTTCAAACATACTTGGTCATTCATCAGCATACCTAAACCCTTCGAAAGCAGATTCTTCTTCTGGACCAGGTGGAGGATAGAAGTTATGAATACACATAGCACATGATGGCAAGACTAACCTTATTCCTTTGCCCAAAATCCCCCAACACCATGGAGCCAGTTGCCTGTAAGCAATATGTTTAAATAATTTATGTTCAGGCCCATCGTAGGGATCTTTGTATTGCTGCTTGTACTGATACCAAGCAGTTTGTAGAACCCATCTATTTATGCACACTGAATGAAACCCAGGATGCTGGGTAATACGTGTTGGCTGCTCTTGGCATTCACCACTAGTAACTGCCTCAATAATTTTATTTTGTACTGCCTCAATTTCTTGGCAGCAAACATACGCTTCAGGTCGTTCCATGATTGACAGTTCTCACACGCACAACTAAATTATAGAAAACAGAGAATCAAATTGCTTAACATTGAAATGTTCACAAAATAAATGCTACCTAATTGATTTTCACAAAAAGCGGTCGATATTTAAGTTATTGAAATGGTGAAAGTCTGTGCAGATTGTAAGGCTTGTATAATTATAATTCATACAAACATTACTGTAGTTGGAAAAAATAAACGATTTTAATTTCCCTACATTCATTCAACAAGAAAACCATGTTTTACATATCGCCCGAGTTGCTGGCTCCAAAGGTTTCCTTTTCACAGCAACACGTGTAGGAGGACAACTTGCTGCTAGTGAATACACAAAACGAAGCGAGACAGAGAAACACATCCTTGCTCGCTTCTGACATGTGACAATTTCGGGCAAATCCTCTGAATTTCTTTGGGAAGAAAACCTCTGCAACCAGGGGGTTGGATTGTCTTCACATTTGTTAAATTATGTTAACTGAGTAACATTTGACATTAAATTGCATGTGGTAAGAACGCAACAGCGAAACGGCATAGAGGTGATACACTGATGTTCAGTTTGTTCACAGTTCATCCATACCAAAAAGAAAACGAAAGTGTCACAACTGGGTTAAATTTATTTTATTTGACATTACTGATTTAGTGTGTGATCAGCTGAAGGAGTACAATAAATTGATTAATTGCAACCATCACTACATACCAGTCTGAATTTTCCTGTCAAGGATTTGTGTTTTCATCCTCACTTCCCTCCATATCTTTGTTGCCCGAGCGGCTTTCACTGTCTGTGTGAGCTGCATCCAAGTTTATACGTGGCTCAAACTGGTACGGCTGAATAGTAAACCTTTGGCCATCTTGTTCCTCGTCGAAATTATTGGAATTGGCCTCGATTTCGGACATGATAAAAGCAATATTTCTCACAGTAAACTACAACTTGTGCCCATGTAAAACATTTTACACAACTGGAAGACGTACAAAGATGAAATTACTTTGACGATTTGACGTCACTTGACAGTGCGCTGACTGACTTCTGAGCAGGCAACCACCTTCCAAGATGGCGGATTTCTAATCGTGTTTATGCGGAATTCAATAAGAAATCTTCTCGCTATTTTTTGAAAATCTGACAACGGAGATGGCAAAATTTTAAACAGGGATGTCATGCCGTTCCTTTGACGTGTGTCTTGTTTGGGACTAAAGTTCCCCTTTAAGCATGTTGGAATATATCCAGACCAGGAAAGTGAGAAGGGCGATGATCCATTCG
>JAHPZR010027579.1:0-13729 GCA_019787425.1 Platygyra sinensis
AAAAGGTCAAAATTTTTCACAAAAATTACAGTCTTTCCCGTAAAACTGTGAACGCCAGAGAAAATTTCTGGAATGTTTATTGTTTCGCGACCAATCAGATGCGAGATGAAACCGCAAAAGATGACCGTCAAATGGCAACGGCATGAAAGGTTTAATTAGTCACGACTTCACACAGAACAACGAGCTGGCTTTTTTCTGCTACGACAAATCTTCAATTTTACCGCTTTCAAATACTGAAATTGTTCTTTTTTATTTCAGAGCTTATGTATAAGCAGCCATGCTCCAGTTATGAGCAAATATATACTTAACCCCAAATCTTTCAGATGTCACGCAATGCTTCGAGAGATTTTCCACCACAGGTCATTGAATTTACAAGAATATTTTTACCCTCCATAGTTATTCGCAATAGCGGACATCAATATATTATAACTATATACGTTTTTTTACAGCCAAATTACAAGTTTACCCACCCCAAGTTCAGCGCCCTGGCCGAGGACTTGGGAGCCTAGTGGAGGCATTGTAGTGCCATGCAATTACATTGTGTTTTGCGACCCAGAAGACCACTTGCAGGTTTACCAGATGCTAATTGCCGCTATGGTATTTGCCCCCGGTTCATTCGTCACTGTTGACACCTAAGCATTTTGCAGGAAAAGGCGGAGTGTTTGTTTATGTTGAAAAGTACTTTTTTTGCAACTCCTAAAATGAAAACATTTTGAACTATTTATTTCAGGACTTTCAACATTGCAATTACTGTATTAGGAAACTGTTGTGTTACTTTTTTAAACTGATTGTCTCACGAGATAACCACAGTGGTGGAAGAAAGCGATAGAATTTAGTTCAGTAATCTCCGTGATGCCCGCTGCAATAGCAATTCGGGTTTCTTCCAGAGCAAACCTTGAGAAGCGACAAAGGAAACTTTTCATTTGGTGGAAACATAATAGTCGCATGTATTGAAATGAGGACAATAAGGTGGCTGAAATAACCGTTGAACTCCAAATTCTTCAAGCATGTCTCTTAGCATTCCTTCAGCAAAGCGCCCATGATGGAAACCACAGTTATCCATAACTACCGTATCTCCCCTCTCCAACACAGCACTTCCATCTGGGTTTTCCGATGATAAAACGTCGTCAAAGAATAACATTTCAGTTCCATTTGAGGGGCCGTCTAAAATATTGTAGTGGTCGACACCCATCACTGAATGGAGCAAATTAACTGTGAAATTTGCATTGGAGGCATATCTCTGGAATTCAATGGCTGGTTCACCGATGTATGCATGACCATACCTTCTATTACCTGTAGTGTGGATTACACTTGCTTCATCAAAGAAATGAAGAGTGCAGGGATCGATTCTGCATACTTTACCCAAAAACTCATTTTGAATATCTATATTAGCGCCTATGAGGGACTCACTGGGGACTTGCGATATTCGTTTCTGGCTCATTCGAAGCTCCTTGGTCAAAAACCTACTCACGGACATTTTGGAGGGAATGTCTTGCGGAAAACAGACTCCATCGAGCAGTAATCTAGACTGTAATTCATGTGTAGAAATACTTGGTTTGTTCAGTTTTTCATTCTCTAGATAAGACATAACAGACATAACAGACTTGCGTTGTCCACTGAAGCCTTTTCGAGGCACCGAAAAGTTTATGATCGTAATCTTTAAAGATTTTGTTTACGAAGCTGAGACTGACTCGAGCATCCGTGCTTATCTCTCTCTGTGATAATCCTGCATTGTGAAGGTCAAGGACGTTCTCTCTTATAACTTGAGGATACGATCTCCCCATATCGAAAACCTGGCCATGTATGTTTTCCCTCACGCGCACTGTTTCTGAAAAAAATATAGACAGTCTCAAAACAGAAATTTCTCCATCTTCCTACAAAGTCCATGTAAAAAGAAAGTTACCGAAGTTAAATCCTCACTAAGAGCTATATTTGTGCTTTACTGAATCATGTACTCACTATTCAGCATTGCAGCAGAGCAATAGCCATCAATAGCTGACGTAGTTTCGTTTCTCTTGTCGACTTCTTAGGCAAATGAGGCAAACCTGTACCATTGCAAAGTTTGAAAATGTACACTCGCTTTTGATTGGCTTTTTGGAGTCTGTTCGGTAGTTCCTGTTTTCAACCGACGGAATCAAGTCAGGTGTTTGTCAAGTCTGGTGTTGGTTTATGGTAAATTAAAAATAGCACGTTTTTAGACAGAACTAAAAGGAGTAATAAATGGGACATTTAAGCAAACAGCGATGGAAACAGCGAAGAATAAATTATATTTTTAAAAAAGCAAAAAATGAAGAAATGAAATCAAATACACAATCCGCGCGCAAATCACATAACTTGAACTTGATATTTGGCCATGCTCACTCTTCGCCTAGATAGAGAGGAACAAAAAATTTAATATTCCCAAACTGGTGTAAAATCTGCGAATAGAGAAAACCTTTTGTGGAATCATTCTCGGCAACCAAATAATTTAGCCAGTGGCTTGAGGGGGGAGATACGGTAGTTATGGATAACTGTGGTTTCCATCATGGGCGCTTTGCTGAAGGAATGCTAAGAGACATGCTTGAAGAATTTGGAGTTCAACGGTTATTTCAGCCACCTTATTGTCCTCATTTCAATACATGCGACTATTATGTTTCCACCAAATGAAAAGTTTCCTTTGTCGCTTCTCAAGGTTTGCTCTGGAAGAAACCCGAATTGCTATTGCAGCGGGCATCACGGAGATTACTGAACTAAATTCTATCGCTTTCTTCCACCACTGTGGTTATCTCGTGAGACAATCAGTTTAAAAAAGTAACACAACAGTTTCCTAATACAGTAATTGCAATGTTGAAAGTCCTGAAATAAATAGTTCAAAATGTTTTCATTTTAGGAGTTGCAAAAAAAGTACTTTTCAACATAAACAAACACTCCGCCTTTTCCTGCAAAATGCTTAGGTGTCAACAGTGACGAATGAACCGGGGGCAAATACCATAGCGGCAATTAGCATCTGGTAAACCTGCAAGTGGTCTTCTGGGTCGCAAAACACAATGTAATTGCATGGCACTACAATGCCTCCACTAGGCTCCCAAGTCCTCGGCCAGGGCGCTGAACTTGGGGTGGGTAAACTTGTAATTTGGCTGTAAAAAAACGTATATAGTTATAATATATTGATGTCCGCTATTGCGAATAACTATGGAGGGTAAAAATATTCTTGTAAATTCAATGACCTGTGGTGGAAAATCTCTCGAAGCATTGCGTGACATCTGAAAGATTTGGGGTTAAGTATATATTTGCTCATAACTGGAGCATGGCTGCTTATACATAAGCTCTGAAATAAAAAAAGAACAATTTCAGTATTTGAAAGCGGTAAAATTGAAGATTTGTCGTAGCAGAAAAAAGCCAGCTCGTTGTTCTGTGTGAAGTCGTGACTAATTAAACCTTTCATGCCGTTGCCATTTGACGGTCATCTTTTGCGGTTTCATCTCGCATCTGATTGGTCGCGAAACAATAAACATTCCAGAAATTTTCTCTGGCGTTCACAGTTTTACGGGAAAGACTGTAATTTTTGTGAAAAATTTTGACCTTTTTGTAAAACGGTATTAATTTTAAGACTTAACATTGCACAACTTACAATTGAAAGTACAAGTAACCGCAGCATAAATTACTGAACTTGTTTTAGATTGTGACACCTAGGTGACAGCACCACGCCAGCGTAAGTACATCTATTCTTTCTAATAAATTATAATCTACCAAAATCAAATCATACAGACTTTTTTCAGTTTTACATTTTGCCAATTTGCTTCTAAGTGCTATTGTACATAGTTCTGTATATTATCAATATCTCCCCCACTAAAGGGAGGTTTCCTAACACCCCCACTCCACCCCTCTGATAATTCCAATTATCCTTCGTACATTTTCTTAACATCTGTGCCTTTTGAGACTCCTCCGTGCTGCGGAATTTCCAATCCCTTCTGTGGCAGAAATATGGACATTTCCTGGAACCACACACTGCATAATTCCAGATAATATCCATTGTCACTGTAACCCCTGAGAGGCCATTAAAATGTCATAGAGGGATGACCTCTTAAACTACTATGCTAAACTGGAAAGGTTTACAAAAGGCTTCACAGCCACAGTCTGTTCCATGTCCAGTGTTTTGTTTTGCCAACTACAGAATTTTTGTTACACAAATTTTTAGTTTCTAGATTTACTTGCAGAAACTCAATGAAACTGAATAAAGTTGTGTACATGGCTGGAAATATACACTTAAAGCAAATCATAATTTGATTAGGCCATAGGGAAAGCAGGAGTGTGCAATTCAATTTCCACCCATTTTACTTTTAACTTCTGTCTTTCACCATCATGGCAATACACAGGAAAAACTAAAGAGAACTAAGATCTCCACAAAAACACTGTACTGTCGAATGTTTGGGTTTAAATTTCATGTGCTAATGGAAGATGCAAACACTAAATTGTACATGATATACAAGCGGGAAATTAATCGTTTCCTTGAAAACCTTTTTAAGTCTACATACTGGAGATCACCTTGTTTCTCAATCCTATGATAAGAGACTCAATACTCAATACTCCAGACTTGAACTTTGAAAAGCGAGAATCAAGTTTTGAGGATACAGCTAGTCAAGACTGTCAACTCACTTTTGAGGAGTACTGTCTAACATAAGCTCAGCTTTGCCAAGCACTACAGAATAAAGATCCATCACCTTTCACTTAAAAGAGATTCCCGGCAAATATATGAAGTATGACTATCAAAACTTCTAACATGCAAGCTCAGATTTACTAATATCAACATTAACTTTATTTTAGAGAAGCATCACAGTCACTACAAAAGGCTGTATACTGCAAGACACAAATCCAAACCTTGTAAGTATACAATCTATGACATTATAAGTATTAAAATTTGCAATTACAAAACAATAACTTCTGGGCCGGGTTGTTCGAAAGCTGGTTAACGTTAACCCAGGGTTAAACGTTAACTGAAGCATTATATTTTCTTGTTTAAAAATGTTTTTCACCTCTAATGTTTGGTGTAGTTTGAGATTAATACAGCTCAAAATTGAATTGCAAACAATATAAACAGAACACTACCAAAAAATTATAAAACTGAAATCAAAATTCTCGCCAACCTAGGGTTAGCTTCATCGGGCTTTGAACAACCCAGCCCTGATTTATAACTTTTCTTGTGACTAGCTGTACTATGAACTCAAGACAATAAGTAAATTAACTGTACTTTGCATTTGTCTTTTATAGATTACATCTCACACAAGGTGTTACGAGGTAACTTAACATTAATACTGCATTATCCAAAACAATACATGTACATGTAGCTAGTTACACTAAAGTAATTCAGCAACCATGAAGTACCTTCAAGCTCATATCTAACATTTTGCATGCGCACATCTAGCAAGAACACACAACTATCAAAATGACAAATTTAAGCACTAAATCTAGACTAGAATATTGGCTACACTTCAGGCATAGTCAGAACCGTGATAGACAAAAAATAAATTATTGTGCACCTGCCATACATGTAAATACAGAAATTAACAGTTACTGTTCTCAACTCAACCACATGAAAGCAACTTTAATATTTATAAAAAAATGTTAAAAACATTAGATGTGAAAATGAAGAGTGCAAAATTATCTTAGTTCGAATGAGATTTTTCAGCTTCTATACATTTTCCAAAACTGCATTAACATTGCTAATACATACCATTACATCCATATGTCAACTAAATGCCATAATCTGTTATAGTTTACTGCAACTAACACCTACAGTAACTCAACACTTATCTTTCAGATAACGTCGTTGCCTCCGACTACACTTGGGCAACAAATCACATTAACAACATAGCCAATATATTCGAGTCCATGGAGTTCTTGTGGCAGACGGTAAATATAAAAACATTTTGGTAAATACTTTAAATGTTATTATTTTTTCTTTAAAAAAGGATGTTCCCATTATGTACATGTAATCCCAATAATTACAAATTGCCACGCAGAACTGAAGTTCAATTCTTACTCTACGGTGTAATTAACATCAGACTGGAAGTTCGTCCAAACAAGTAATGACCACTTTTAATTAACAACTTGATGTTCTTATACTATAGACTACAGCAGATGACCCATTACGGAACAAAATTGTGTCCGGGGAGTGTAAAAAGGTTAACACATCATTTACTTTCAATCCATGAAAAACAATGCATGCTGCACATTTCAGTTTTCCAATATGCAACAATATTATTAAGGAATACTTTAGCATTTGCAGTTCTTCAGTAAACATGTACTGTATTCTATCCATTTAATAGGCCATTAAGAGACTCTATCACCGAATAAAAAAACACCATCTCTATTGGGATGAGGTAAATGTACATATTAGATTTTACTTCCTTTTTCAAAATGCTAAAACAAAATACCGGTAGTAATATTTTAGTTTTGAGTTTAACAAATTTTACAAAAGAATCCAATCCTTAACGACCTGTCTGTAACTAAAATTTACACCCTCTTCTTCATGCAGTATGAAACACTGAACTACTGTTTGAGTCTGACCAACCATAATGTAACCTCTTTTCACTCCTTAGGCAACTACTACAACTGAAGACAGTGACACATTCAGTAACTAAACTTAAAAATACATGCAGTCACCAAGTAGAGTAGTTCTCAAAAACAACTTGAAGCCAACAGTGGCAACTTAGGCACTCAAATAAGATGCTTATTCCTGTATGATACCTTAATTTTGGATTTCCACTACATAAATGAAACTTCTGGTTCATTTGTATAATTTAAGTCATATTAGAAGTACCAGTAGACCGTGATACACAAATTTTTTTTTTGCTGCCTTCAGAGCTATGAATGTTCATGATGCTGCAAGTTTGTTTCAAACCAGTCATGTAGTACATTTCGACATTTTTCCTGTATGGCATCATGACTTTTTTGCATTATGTGATGTTCATTCACAACGTGTTTATGTACAAAAGGGAAACTTATCATGTCAAATGCACCTAAAAAAAACCCACTCTGAATTTGTCCTGATCATATTTTATCTTCAGCCGATAAACAGCAGCCATGCTAACAGTTCTATGGCAGGCAAAAAGCCCAGTAACCTTTCCTCTTGAGCTAGATAAACACATTGTCAATGAACATCACATAATACGAAGTAGTCACGACGCCACTCAGAAAAAATATCCTCACATGGTGTATTTCAATACACCACACTGATTACTTTGAAAGAAACTAGTGGCATCAAAAACGTTACTCTCAAGACGGCAAAAAAATTTATGGGTGTGGTGGTCCACTGGGAAGCGTAATAGCCTGTGAGCTGAAAAAGACTTCAACGTTCATTAGCTAAAGGGGTGGCGAATGGTCCTTCAAAAACTCTGGGTCTCGCAAAATTTTAGGCAAATTTCACGGGTCTCGCAGTCTTGTTCTTTTAGAGGGTCCAACATAGGCTTTGTCAATCCCGCTTCCCACCACTTTTTTTTGCTTCATCCCGCCATCCCGCCCAACGAAACATTTCCATCCCGATCCCGCCTGCTTGTACTTGTCAACATGCAATTGGTGTAAACGTTACTGGCAGACTAGTCTTAATTAAAATGGATCGAGAACACTTTGTACTGCTTTCAAACAAAAGGAAATATACCAGAAATAAGAACTTGAAACCCGCAATGAAATGCGGAGGACCAAACTAGAATGACAACTTGAAAAATGTAAACCCGAGGGTTTTTTATTTTAGGCCTTTTGTGTTAAGCAAGTGGTACATAATGCTTAGAAATCATCTATGTTCTTTGTGTTATTGCCGGAGAAACTCAGCTATCTTTTACATAATTTGATATTTACAAATTTGAATTCAGAGTTTGTAAAATTACGATAAGAAAAGAATATCAAAAAATAAATGTGATACAACCCCACTCCGCGAATTAAGTCAGATTGCGTGGAACGGACAAGCTTATTTGCAACTTAAAATAATTTTTCAAATCGGGAAAATTTACTTACATTAGGTAGATCACACCGTTGAAACCATTCTGTGCGACAGTAGTTTATTTATCATGAGTCAGGTTTCGACATCTAGCTTGACGTTTTTGTGTGTCACTCTGATTAGGTCTGTAGATGGCTAACAGCAAATTGATAGGCATACATCTCAAAGTGGAATGCGCTATTCAAGTGTAAGACAAATTGAATAAGTTGAAATTTTGATTGGCAGGTCCCTGGTGATACTGATGTGAGTCCTATTTCTTGTCCGTCTCCAGAAGGGAAGACGAATCTTTGCAAATTGTAACTGTAGGTAAACCCGAGGTTAAGTGAGTTCTGTGGACTTTACAAAACGAATCGAATTGTGTAGGACAAGGACGCATTGATGAATGTCACGGTAAACCAGAAATACACAAGTTTTGTTCATCATCAGAGAGGTCAACTCTGATATGCCTATCTATATAAACAGAACAAATGCTGGAAAAATCAATGCCCCAAGCGGGATTCGAACCCACGACAACCCCGATCTCACGAAGGTACTCTAACCACTGAGCTACCGAGGCAACCACAGTGGAGTGAGTCGAATATTGGCTACAAAGGAACATCGATTACCAGACATTTGCTCCCAGGCCTCTCGGACTGGGAATTACTTCTGTTGATCGTCGAGATGAAAGTCCGAGAGGCCTGGGAGCAAAAGTCTGGTAATCGATGTTCCTTTGTAGCCATATTCGACTCACTCCACTGTGGTTGCCTCGGTAGCTCAGTGGTTAGATCAACTTTCATGAGATTGGGGTGTCGTCGGGTTCGAATCCGTTTGGGGCATTTGATTTTTTCCAGCATTTGGTTCTGTTTATATAGATAGGCATATCAGAGTTGACCTCTCTGATGATGACAATATGTTCGAAATATGCCATGTTACATAATGTTGTAAGGTTCTCCTTAACATCTGGTCCGATGAGCTTTCGTCTTGACGATCAACATAAGTAATTCCCAGTCCGAGAGGCCTGGGAGCAAATGTCTGGTAATCAATGTTCCTTTGTAGCCAATATTCAACTCACTCCACTGTGGTTGCCTCGGTAGCTCAGTGGTTAGAACACCTTTCATGAGATCGGGTGTCGTGGGTTCGAATCCTGCTCGGGGCATTTGATTTTTCGCAGCATTTGTTCTGTTTATATAGATAGGCATATCAAGTTGACCTCTCTGATGATGAACAATATGTTCGAAATATGCCATGTTACATCATACACAAGTTATTATATTTCTTTCATATAAATGATTATTATTCAGTGTTTTTTTAGGTCATGAAATGATTTTTGTGATCCTCTATCCCGCCATCAATTTCAAAACATCCCACATCCCAGACCGTGAAAAACTGTCGTATCCCGGTCCCGAGAGTATGATTTCATCCAGTCCCGCTTCTAATTTCCTTTGTATCCCACCATCCCGCCTCGATTTAATCCCATCCGGATGCCGCCAAACCTATGTTGGACCCTCCTTTTAGTGCTTATGTGAGTCTCGCAGTCTCGTTTTTTATACAAAGCTGTCTCAGAGTCTCAATTTTTTGGCAAAGCTAAGGGTCTTCAAGTCCTGATTCGTTCATTTACTTGTTTTTATTAATGACTTCTTCTTGTCACTGGATATTGAATTCCAATGAACCAACTTTCAAATTTCTGAGAAAAAACTTTATCCTAACTTCTCCCCAAATTCTCTGAATTCTACAAAAAGCTACAAAACCTACCAAAGCATTCGTTTTGGTGGCCAAAAAACTCTAGGATATCATAACGTTAGAGTGTTAAAATCGAATTTCCCATTTCCAGCCACTTCAAAGAAGCTGGCTAACAGATTGTGCAAGCTCATTCTAGCTCTCAACTAAATCTGGGGCTCGAATTTAAGAGTCTGAACGTCTTGCGCTCAACACTTAAAAACCCTTTGGAGTCTTGTGTTTCGCAATCTTAAAGGTTAAAATGTCTCAGGCTTGCAAAGTAGAAACGCTTGTCTTGCCATCTCCTAAACTCTCGCCTTTACCATTTGCCACCCGCTACGTAACGAATACATGGCAAAACACGCAGTAACTCATGAATTATTAGACAAATTTTTCTCCCACATCATTTCATAATAATGAACACTATATCAATGAATTATACAATAACAAAATCATGCACGTGCTCATGATTGCTCAATTAGCTATGGTTTATTGTGCCAGTAAACCCATGGAAAAATCGCGGGTCTTCTCAATTATTATATAAAAGCAATAGACCACAAGTTTTCTATGGTTTATAGGCTGATTAAACCACTTGGGATGTTGGTGTAGAACATTCGAAGAATTCGTAAATCACTTGCCTGCGGCTCGTGATTTACAAATTCTTCTTGTGTTCTATCAACATCCCGCGTGGTTTAATCAGCCTATAAACCATGGAAACTTGTGGTCTATTGCTTAACTGTACCTCAAGGATATTCACAGATACCAAAACATGTTGAAGTTGTCTTAAAATGTACAGGAACTTGTTAGGAACCCGAAAAGTAGCTATGAAGACAGTAGGATTTTACTCATCCAATGCTAATGTATGCCCAAAAATCAGTTTGGTTGTTATCAACAACGTACAGTTCAATTAAGTCACTATAAAACATGCAATTATTATCTATATAACAGTTATAACAAAGAAATTAAAGTAAAAGTGTAAAAATTTAGCAAAAAAAAAGGTTCTGTAAAACTGTACCTCAAGGATATTCACAGATACAAAACATGTTGAGTTGTCTTAAAAATGTACAGGAACTTGTTAGGATCCTAAAAGTATCTTTGAGCACAAAGGATTTTAACCCAATCCAGTGCTAACCTATGCTCAAAAATGAGTTTGGTTGTTATCAACACTGTACAATTCAAGTCACTATAAAGCTGCAGTTGTTATCTACATAACAGTTAAAAAAAGAAGTTAAAGTAAAAGTGTAAAAATTTAGCAAAACAAAGTTATGTAAAAAGTTTAACAATTATTTGAAAGATCTTATGTTTCCTTTTCATCATCAGTTGTCTTCTTTATTTAATCTGAGGACTCTTCCAGGCAATCCACCATCTCACTTGCCTAAATTTTCAAAATCTGTATCTCACTTATAGCAACTTTGTGTAGTCTTTTGCTGCAACTTCATTCCACAGTCTCTAACTTCTTTTGGACCACACTTTACACTTGTCAGTATTTACCATTGCGAAACTTTACTCCACCCACAGCTTCCTCTCCTTTCTATAACAGTCAAAGTACCAAGAATCCTCAGAAAATCTTCAATCCTTAATCACAGCACCTGCATGCATGGAGTATGTTCCTTTTCACCATAATGGTTAAGCGCCCAGTAAAAATTAAGTCCATCACGTAAATCCCTCTGAACCTATGCAACAACAACATTAATAGCAGCCAAATCATTTGTCACAAACATCAAAACCAAAATATCAAATACATGTACACGTAGCTTTCATATTCTTCAGTCTTTCCTCCAGTATTAATTTTAGCCATTTACACAATCGCTTTATTAGTTCCATGCCTTATTCAGATGACCTACCACTGTGCGCTTCCGCAAAAATGTCCAAACCTCAATCGTTACTCCAAGATTCAATCCATATTGATGCGAAGACAATGCTGCTGCATATGAAAACAAGCCCTTTAACATACCATCATCGGCTTTTTTCCCAGCGCTCAACTCAAAAACGGACAAATAATTGCCACTACAAAAGGCTAAACTATAGAATACCGACCCATCATTTATCTGCATCCCACAAAGAGCGTTCATTTAGCTCGCCTATGCTTCGTTCTACGAAACGTAGGTTCACACAGATAAGCTTATATATGTTAAAAAAGTGGGACGGGTATTTAAAAAAATAGCTCCTGTACACCTTTGAACACATCACACATTTGCAACAAAAATTATGTTAACCCCCTACCTGTGGCACTGCTGGTATGCAGGCAAAAACAACACTCTTTCCAGTCCAATTCAGAGTCGGACTCCGAGGAGAACATTCGGCAATTTCTTCCCAGGAACAGATGGTAGAACCTTTCACTCTTCCATGTTATTCATATTGGTCAATCTTTTTGTTCTATGGACGAAATACAAATCTCGTGCCATCACAAATACCTGAATGTACATGTTCTTCTGCGTTCACGTTCTGTAGTCACTGAACTTCACAGCACTTACTTACACCCGCTTTCACTGTTATGTACATGGGCGACATCTTTCGACAACCCATCTCTCAACCTGGCCTATGTCAAAAATGTAAGCGCAACGGACTTCTTTAGAATTAGAGGGTCTCGAAAGGGGGGAGGGGGTGGTGGGGTGGGGGGTCCTAATCCTTTTTCCCAGCAAATTGTTTTTTCCAAATTCTCTACTTGCACAAATCCCATAATTGACGTCTTTTTACCCCCCAAGAATTTGCATGTGCATTTGTTTTAGATTTCTCTTGGGACATTTCCATGTCCCAGGAAAAAATTGAAACAATGATTATGCAAAATTTGGGGGGGGGGGGGGGGTAAAAGAGGTGTATTATGGGATTTGTGCAAGTAGAGAGATATCCCAGCTAAAATCCCACAAACCCAGCCTGTATTGCTAAATTGAAATCCCATTCCCATTTCTATTGTTTTTGTTTCATGAATCCCAGTCTCAGTGCTCAAAATCCCATTTCCCAGCCTTCAAAAGAGGCAAATCCCAGCTCCCATTTTACCCCTTCAGGACCCTCTCTTTATAGATTTGAAGAAAATCACAAGTTTAACATGTCTGTCAAGATTACAAATGAAAACAAACAATATTACATAGTATCACAGGACGAAAATAAGCTTAGCGCCAAAACATAGCAATACAAACCTTCCTCAGGGGCTGAGTGGAAAAAAATATGTGAAAAGAAAACCGTTACAATAAAAATTTGAAATAAAAATACGTAACGGTTTTCTTTTCACATATTTTTTTCCACTCAGCCCCTGTGGAAGGTTTGTATTGCAAACCAAAATATAGTGCAATTTTGTTTAAAATAATTTAGTCCACTTATTACGTTTTGTTTAATTTCGGTCATATCCGCCATTGGGATCAGTGTGCCGTCCATATTTGGTAGTCTCTTAAAATAGTAATAGTTATCACTAAATCTGTCCTCACTTTCCTTTATTTCTGGGGAAGAACGCAAATCAAGTGAACGTGAGAGCGTGACTCGTCTTTCAACGCCCGCGCTAATCGCAGCTCGCGGTTTTGCCACTTGCTGCTCATAGACAGTCCCGCTCGTATGTCACACTCGCACGTTCACCTGATTTGCGTTCTTCCCCACGGATTTTCGAGCAAAAGAGAGACTACTCGCAGTCTACATTGGAATGTGCACTATGTTGCAAATGTAGTGCTACGACAAAAGTTAAATCTTTGAAAGCACGGTTATAAGATCTAAAAGATCCTCTTGTTTTTTTTTTAGTTTTGTCGGTGACCAAACCAAGACCTCCGCGTGGTCAAGTCTTGGCCGGGAGTTTGAATCACACAACCTGTAATGTTTATTCGCCAAAAGCTTTTGAAACATCAATACACGAATATGTTACACACATTGTTTTTCTTTATTGCGTGTGAAATATCTTTTCTTTGGTTTTATTCAAGCGTTCAATTCGAAGCAAAATGACGTGTCCACAACGGCAAGGATTACGTCACTGGTAGGGAAATAACCACCATACAAAAATAGCCATGGACATCGTAACTTTTGAATTATGTGACTCGCATGACAACTTTGCTAGCTCCTCACTCGTAAATAACCGATTAA
>JAHPZR010027585.1:0-21552 GCA_019787425.1 Platygyra sinensis
ATCCACATTGCTTCATAGTGGAGTTCCACTCGCAGGTTTACACTGCAACACTTTTCCCCGCTCCCTCAAAATGTCCAGAATTTGGATGTAGGGCAATTGGAACTTTTCCTTAGATGCTTGAACCTGAAACAAGCAAAACGTTTACCAGACTTAACAAACGCTTCCCGAGGAAGTTCGCCACGTGTCTTTCCACGAAATCAGTATTTAGTCTCGTTCGGCCAAATTTCTTAACTGGAGCGATAAAGAAACTCGTTTCCAGGCCTCGCTGTCAGCCCCCTGCTCTCAAGCTAAGAGAAGTGTAGTCAGTCTGTTGGGCTGCCTGTGGCAGTCTGTGACAAGAATTCGAATTATGGGATAGGTCTTGTGGGTAGAAACATGTGTGCGTGAATACGGTAAGAGAACGAGTTATACTGACTTCAATGCCGTTTATTAAATGCGAATAAAAGAGTGTTACAAGAAGGAGCAAGGAAACAGGAAAGAGGGACAGAGGAGACGACGACACCGGTACCTCTGCAGTCAATAACCACGTTTTTATGCAAGTAATGACAAACTATGAAATACTCTACAAGATGCAAATTGATATAGGAAAGAGATTGATTGTTTGAAATAATTACATTAAACAACGTGCCATCATTGGCCTTCACATCCTTTAACAGTCTAATACATAATATCAAATTATGTTGTTAATAAAGTGAATCCAGTCCTCAGAAAATGTTGTCAGCATGGGAGATCTTTACGAGAAAACGGCTCTGTAAAGTATGATATAAATCAATGCCGCGGATTTATCTCCCGGCAGTATACGAAGATTTATCACACTGTAACCCGTAATTTAACATTTATGCTAGGTTTTTTGTTGCATTCGTCGACAATCACACGGCAAGGTCGACGGCTGTGGTTTAGTGGTTAGCATCACACGAACTGACATCTTCATCGTGCATGTCCACTCCGGTTTTGGCAGCTACCGCCAGTAGAATGTTCCGCTGATCGTGGATCGTGTCGATGATTACTTTAAGCCGTTTCTTGGCCTTCGCCAGTTCCTTAGCAATCTGATCAAGTTTATATTCCTCCTCGTTTCCAGATATTTGTTCTTCTTTGTCAAGGTCTTCGTCTCCAAAGGAAAATCTTCTGCTGATAGCAAATAGAAGTTACTTCAAAAAAAGTGCTTGATGGTGGACTCGGCTTTGGTAGGTGTTTTTTAACGGCCTAATCTAACAGACAGAGCCACAGACCTACCTCCGAGGAGCTATTATGAAGTATTGAAAAATCACGAACTTCATGCTTATAAAGGAGCAAGATTCACTACTGTAACTTTATTACTGGCCCAAAGTTAAAGGGGCATTGTCACGCTATTTGGTAACTTAATAAGTAGCTAGAAGGTGTCTTCGCATCAAATGAATTCCAAAACTGATGATCTAGTTTTGTTATTGAAGAATATTTGAAGGCGCTGAAACTGTTTTCTGTCGCCTGTCGCCACGGATGGCATGGATGGAAATGGATTGAAATTTGAAAAAATTGGCCAATTTTTTCAAGTTTTGATGCTACGTGTTCCAAAAATCCTCAAGAAATTTGTTTATGGTTAGCCCTCTCCGATAAAATCATTTGATATCTTCGACGTAGCTTTGCAGAAGCATTTTGTTTATGATTAAAGCCTCAAAGTAATGATGTTAGCACAGAATTGACCTAAAAAAGGCAAAATACTCGCGACACTGCTCCTTTAACTGATAGAACAAAATGGGTAGGAGAGTTCATTTATGTCTTTCGCCGAGAGTCATCAACTGCAAATAAAACAGAATAGGGTTTTCCAAAATCCTTCGCAGATACTCACTGTGACAAAATCTTCTTTTCCACATAACGTCCAGTTATCTCCAACTGAGGTTTGTGAAAACGGCGAGTGATGAATTTTGGAAAGTTTCTCTCAACTCCGAAAACGAAGTCAATAAACCTTCCTTTGTTCCTCAGAAAAGCATATTTCTGCACTGATTCAATGTCCCCAACGGCTAAACCGACCTGTGAGATACACACAAATACACAGTTGTTAACGGTAGTCTTAATAAAAGGGCCACGATTATGATCTCATTGTGATCCCATCTTCCTATGACCTTCATTTTTGATTTGGCAGCTTGAAAGTCTTAAGAAGTTGTGACGTGGTTAGGGATTAAATGGTTGGGCTGGTACTTCTCTTAGTTACCGCTATATAAATATTGATTTGTTATTGCCGATCCTGAACAGCCTCCCAACAGTTAGGGTCCGCTGCATTTTATTTGCTTGTCCACTGATTTAATGATATAATGCGATATAATGACTAACGTTTTTACTCTTAATCCATTTACCCACCAAAAGGTTCATAAGAACGATAGGCATGGCAAATATGAAGAGGCACATGAAGATGAGCGAGGATTCTCTGTAAGGTACAAGATGCGCATGAGTCACTGGATCCCTTAGTTCCAAGTTGTCCACCAACATAGTGGTATAATCTAGTTCGCCAACAGTCATCACTATCACCTTGACTAGCGTCAAGAAAAAGGTGTCGAACGCGTCCTGAAAAATAGAAAACGAAGAGGCCCTTGCCGAATTACTCTAAGCCTCTTTCTCAAAGCGAGTCTTGGTCCCCATACTTTCATACGGATGATTCATTCACACGGAAATTCATTTTCATAGGAATGGTTGGGCAGGATCCCTCGCTTTGATAGAGAGGCTAAAGCTCAAGACAACTCTGAAATGGGCTAAAGTTATGTCAGTCCAACGGCGAGGCAAGACAAAAATTCACTGGAGAGTTCTAGCAAACTCAATTATGCAGTGTTTAGCGTTACCCAGTGACATGACACGCCTTGCGTTCTGTGGCTAGGCATGCTGGGAATAAAGTAATAGAGATGCGATTCCAACATGGCCGGTGTGCTGACTTAGTGTCGTCTTGAGTGATACACACTCTCATTTAAAACATTACAAATTACACCTTGGACGTTCTGCACACAAAACAGTGTTTTACCTGCTCCCTGAAGAGTATGTAGAACACCACTGAGAAGGCAACAGCGAACAGCATGAAAAGACTGATGGTTTTGAGCACCGTCATTGCTACTTGGAAGAACATTGTCACGTAGATGCCAACGTGATCCAGAGTCTGAGCAAACAATATCAGGTTACAATAACCCAAGAAAACTGCAAATGCTCCTATTTGCCAAGTGACCCTCGGATCGCCTCGAAGACTTGACAGGCCGCTGGACGCGTAAGGAAGTATGAAAATTATCGTTGACACGTAAAGGACCCATTCCAGTATGTTTGTCCACTCTTTGAAGTAAGCTGCTCGTTGGAGGCATATCTGGTAGAGCTCTTTGGCTAGATGTAATAATGCAAATACCAAGATGAGATATGGTACTATTTTCTGAAATGCTTCTTTCTGCTCGAACATGTCATCGTCATCGACTTTATCGTGTCTGCGCTTGAGGACAACCTTTCTCCGCTTATCCAACATGAAGAACGTCATCAGAAACAAGTATAATGAAAATATGGCAAGGTTTGTCCAGTAAACGAACCACCCATAACTGCGCCACTTGATCTTGAGAAGTTTTCTACAAAGATCGTGCACCAAGAGGTCCTTTTGCTTGTAACTCACCATAACCATGAGGCCGAAAAAAGGTTCCTCGTTTGGTCCACTTTGATCATCAGGGCCTGGATCGAGTAGACGAAAATCGTACGTGATAGAGCGTTTGTTCAAAGACCGCTCGATACAGCGATCCATGACGCACTTGGCAGCATCCGGGAACCGTTGAATAAGCTTCCCCATTCGATTCTGGCCATCAGGGCTCTTCGCTGACAATATCTCTCTCCATCTAGGAACAGAAAAAAGCAAGCTTTCACAACTCATATGTTGATTTTAATCAAACAATGGCTCTGGTTCTATTTTGGCACTTATAAATATGTCTGGATTTATGAAAACGGTGCTAAAGAATCCGCCCCCTATCACTTATATTTCACTTTGACTTCACTACTCCTTTAGGCCGCCTCCAAGCCTTGTAAAAGGGGAAAAATAGGGTAAGGAGACAAAGGACTGACTTTCCTTTTAATTTTGATATGGTCGTCGTTTTCATAAATCCAGACATAAATACAATAACAACCCATCATTGTCGGATTTCATACCGTGAGGGCCTGGGTACAATCGGTGTATTATGGGATTAACAACACAAGACTCATATATTCAGAAAGAGCACACCGAGCTTTACAAAATCCTTAAGTTTCGTGTAAATTGCGCCAATATTGAACAAGATACAGCCATTCAAAAACGTAAAAATTTAGTAACAAATGTATGGATTGCCGGACACTTGTCCGGAAATCCATACATTTTCCGGACACTTGTCCAGAAAGCCATACATTTCTTTGCAAATTTTAAAGTTTTTGAATGGCTGTATCTTGTTCAATAATGGCCCAATTAACACGAAACTTAAAGATTTTGTAAAGCTCGGTGTGCTCTTTCTGAATATATGGGTCTTGTGTTGTTAATCCCATAATACACCGATTGTACCCAGGCCCCCGACGTATGAAATCCAGCAATTGTCGTTGCACAACAATTCACTTAGGCAAACACATCATTGTACATTAGGCCCAGGGAAGGAAACAAGGCTTATGTCAAGTACTAACTTAAATACCCAAGTCCTGACAATAGACCACATAATTATTCTTGGTAGAGGACTGAAACTACAATGAGCGACAAAAGTGTTGACACTTGGCAGTAAAATTCGACCACAGGGTCACAGGGTCTACACAACATTGAATTGGGGGGCCAGGGGGTATCAGGGAATTAACGCTAGATGCAAATAAAACAGAACACAAAAAGCGTCATTTTCTAAGTGTCTCAACAAATTTTGTCGCCCATTGTAGCTTGTAACTGAGGTTAATGAAGGGAGTCTTTTCAAATGCAACTGACATTAATCTCTTTTTTTATGAAATTCCCCCGCATGAGCCTCCACTCCAAGCTACAATCGTGGACAAAAGTCCTTGGGACACTTGTGTAATTACATTAATTTTCTGTGTTTTTAAAACGGAGTTTTAAAAAAAAGCACTGTTTTCCTTTTCAAAATGCGTTGCTTCCCCCCCCCCCCCCCGCCCCCCATACAATGTTGAAAATCTAGAGAAATAGAGCGGGTACACTTGTCCAACATTGTTGGGGGGGGGGGGGGGGGGCTGAACAAGTGTAGATGAATTGGCGCCTGACTGTTTGTTTGGCGCGTGTGTAAAAGCGCCAGAAATGTAAATTTGTCCCAAGACTTTTGTCCATGAGCGTCTGAATTTAAGTTCAGAAATAAAATGCCATTTTTCAGTGGTTTTCTACATTTTTAATGTGTTTTTTTCTAGACTCTGTGAATAGATCGTTATACAATGACTGTTTCTGAGCTATTTCGTGGTTTATTAACGCATTTTGTTTTCCTTTTTAATTTTTCTCCACCCGAGGTGTACATCGGAATTTTCAATGTTCTATCTCAGAATGGCGCGTGCGGTATTTGAAGGGACAAACATGGTTAACGCTAAAAGCAGCAACGGGCATTATAGATCATGGTGTAAAGACAAGAATTTCTGTCGAACAGCGAGCAAAAGCCTTGGTTTTTAAGAAAAACAGAAGGTCTTCACTCCTGGAAATCGCGCGGAAGTGTCAAATCTCGAAGTCAACTGTAGCATGAATATGTGATGCATGCATGCAGTGAGCGTGCATCGCAAACACTACTTTCACCCAAAAGGTACCGAACCAAGCATTTGAAAGTTTTTTCCAGCCATTGGGAGTCATTTCCCTTTATTTGTTTACGAAATGATATTGTGTGACATTTTTTGATGTCATGCGCAATGAGTTGTTCCCTTTTTATTTGCGTAACTCAACGGTTCTCAGCCACGGTACTCACTTTAAAACCTTAAAATCTGCCTAACTATTTCCAAAAGCTCACATTTAAGACGTGTTGAAGTCAACTGTATTTGGAAATCGATCTTCCACACCTTTATTGCTGGGAAAAACGTAATTTTGAGCTCTGCAAACACGGTTCTCATTTTTCATTGTTAAGAATTGTTTTAAAGTTAACTCTTCCACACTGGATTTAGTGAGAACCGTTGCATTCACTGCCAGCGTGCTGTGACATGACTTTTGTGAACTTATTTCCAAAAGAGACCATAACTGGGAATTAAATTATTTCGGGCCTTAATTGAAATTCGAAAACGGAGAGTACTCAGTGGTCTCAAATGGTCTCTAATTGTCCAACAATGTAACGATTATATCGTGTGCCGGAAAATAACTAAATTTTTGCCTTCTCTTGCAGCTCAGTATTCGAGCCGTTATTAACACACGAATCAAGGATAACTATCATTCCTACTCATTTGTAAGGTATTTATTAAAGACAGAACTTTTCACTGGCATATGCGCGCAAGAACAAGGTGAATGAACTTTTTTACCTACCTATAATTATTAGTAATTGCCATGACAACGTCTCCCTTTTGATTCTCAATGGCCACGTCCAGGCAGTTAAGTCCATTTTCATTCGCCTTCAAGCTTGCTTGTCGATTTAGAAGGATCTTTACAGCTTCCACTTGACCACATGCAGAGGCAATTAGGAGTGCTGTGTTCCCTGCTTGATCTTCCTGATCGATGTTGGCCTTAAAGTCCAGAAACATTTTAATTAAGCCAGTGGCACCTATCTTAGCAGCAAACATCAGAGGCGTCCAGTCGTAGGCGTCAAGACTGTCGATTTGTGCACCCATTTGGAAAAGGATAAAACAGATTTCCCTGCGGAGAAATAAAACGGATTATTATCCAAATAACTGAGTGCAATTAAAGTTCTAATTAATCTAAAGAAAAGATTACTATTTAAACGTAAATCGCTAGCGTTTCCCTTTAAAAACTGAAGAAAGAAACTTTTACAGAATTTCAGTAGGTGACTGCTTCGAGTGACTGCCTTGCCGCCTTACTGTTTTCT
Source organism: Platygyra sinensis (assembly GCA_019787425.1). Lineage (NCBI taxonomy): Eukaryota > Metazoa > Cnidaria > Anthozoa > Scleractinia > Merulinidae > Platygyra > Platygyra sinensis. Next base: position 6,948 of record JAHPZR010027585.1, read on the forward strand.
ATTTAACGCCGCGAAATGAAGTGGTGTTCTGTTTTCCAGATCCTTTTGACAAACACAGGTGATGGAAGCTTTGGTTAGAGCTTCAACATGGTGGGCCTTTCCATTTTCAGCAGCTATGTGTAATGGCGTCTTCCCAGCATCATCTCTCAGCAAAGAGTTCGCTTTCTTTTCCAGCAAAACGCTCAGAAGCTGAAAAATTAGAAAGAAATTCAGTTTAAAGCCTCGCTCAATGAAGTATTTAAGTCATTTAAGCAAAGTTTAGCACGGTGTTATCAACTTGCTTTAGAACAAAATGTAGCTGGTCTTACCTTTATGTTTGTAGATGACGCAGCGTAATGCAGTGGTGTTCTTTCATGTACGTCAGGGAAATTTATAATTCCTGACCCACATCTCTCCAACAAGAGCCTTAAGACGTCTTCCTTGTTGTTTTCTACAGCCAGATGAACACAGCATCTCTGATACTTGTCACGAGCTGCTATCTCGGCTCCGGACTCGAGAAGCATCTTGGCACAGTTTGCATGACCAGCGACTACCGCACAAAGAAATGGCGTCATACCGTTGACGTCCGAGGAATCTATAGACGGGGTGTTCTTGAGAAGAAGCTCGACGCATTCTGGGTTTCCAAACGAAGCGGCACTGAAAAAATGCAAGATGAAGCAGTCTTTTTTATTGGTCACTGGTAAGAGAAGATGAAGGGTAAGATGGTTAATACCAAAGTAATACTTGGATAACATTTCGTGGTCAGAAACTCCAAAAAGGATGCAGATGCTTATGTGCCCTCTCCCGCTGGTGGTTATTGTTCACCCTTTAAAATCCTGATTAAATACTCATAAAATTAGAAATTTCGACCAAAAGGAACATAATAAATTTAATTTCAGAAAACAGAGCTAGCGACAAATAATGCTTTGAAAGTCACGGGACCAAGCAAAATTACCTTGTTTTAACAAAAACGACTCCTTCAGTACCCTGTTCTATTTTATCCCCACTCCCAACTCCAACTTTCGTGACCCTACCTGTGTAGAGGAGTTCTCTGGTTACGATCCTTTGTGTTTGTTTTTGCTCCTCGTTTGATGAGTAATTCCAAAATCTCTTTGTTTCTTCCACTGGACACCACATGCAGAGGAGTCTGCTTGTATTTGTTTTGAATGTTCACGTCAGCACCGTGCTGCAGGAGGACCTGACAGATGGACACGTGACCTTTCTGAACGGCTATGTGAAGTGCTGAGTTCTGGTTTGCGTCTTGATGGTTGACAAACTCTGCGAATTCCAGATGATCCTTGGTCGACCGCATCGCACTAACTGGATAACTTAACGTATTCCTCAAAACTGTGGTAATTCAAAAACGGAAATAAGATATAAAAAAAGATGCAAAAATAACAATAACCTGAGAAGACTGTTGTGAACTTCCTTTCCTGTGATGCTAGTCTTTTGAATAAAGGAGCCACGAAAATAGCAATGATGCATCATTAAATAATGAAGCTACCCGCTTGCCAGCCTACCAGCCCGCCAGCCCACATGTCATTCTGCTCGCCTACCAACCGGAGGGTCCATCGTTCAGTAAATAGTGCTAATTTATTGCAATTGTAATTAGATTTAAATCAATCAGTCATCCACCCCTTACCAGTCTGACAAATCAAAGAAACAATGTTGATGTTGACCGCGTTTGCCGCCAGATGAAGACAGGTATGTCCCTGTTTTGTGCTGATGTTAATACTGGCTCCCTTGTCAATGAGATATCTACAAATATCCTCATATCCTCGACTGATGGCGGTGTGAAGAGCAGTCATTCCTTGCTGGTCCGTTGCGTCGATTTCCACGCTTTTCACGTTGAGCAGTCGTTGGACTATCTCCATGTGGCCAAACTGCACGGCAATGTGAAGAGGGGTGTACCCCTTCGACGAGGATGTGACGTTTGGTTTAGCTCCTTTCTTCAGCAAAATATCGATGACTTCTAAAGCATTAGACCTATGCAAGTGCATCATGAAAGTAAGGGACGGAAATTAACATTACTTAGTTGCATATTTAATTGGCTACTAACCCCGTGACCTCTAATCTTTTTGTTCTATGCCCTACCTACCTACTACCTACCTCCCTCCCTACTACCTACCTACCTCATATGCAAGGTTGTTTACCTGTAGAGCCGCTATCGCATCGTATGTAACTAAAATATTTCCGTACAGGAAAATATTTCATTAAAATCAGTGAACCTTCTCTTTCTTGGAGGAAAGTATGACCAGCGAAAAAAAGCAATAACAATAAGTATATAACTATGATAGAGGGGAGGATATGAGCTTATTCAACAGCAAAGAATTTCTCGTTGGAGGGAAACCCATATTCATCAGTGAATGGCTTACCACCGTTTTCGTTGATACGCGACTTTGGAAAACAAAACACCCGCGGAACGTTTCCAAAACTTTCCATCAGTCTTGCGTGTTACCGACAGATCGGATCGAAATCCACCAATCACAGCCACTAGTGTGACCTTCAGACCTTCTTTACGTCATGCTAGCGGGCTGTAATTGGTGGATTTCGATCCGATCTGTCGATAACATGTGCGATTGACGGAAATTTTGGAAACGTTTCCGCGGGTGTTCTGTTTTCGAAGGTCGCGTATCAACGAAAACGGTGGTAACAACATTATTCTGCTTATACAAGACCTGTTGAATAGCAATGGCCACTTTATGTCTTACCAAGCATTTAAGAACAAATGCGCTAGCAAAACGAACTTTCTTTAATTGTAACAAGTTGTAAGTGCAATACCAAAGCATCTAGCCACAAATTAAAGTAGAAAAAATAGAACCAACAGAAAGTGAACCATGCATTAAGAACAGCCCCCTTTCCAACTAGACGCAACCTGAGAACAATTCACTTGGGCAAAGCCAAAATTAAGGACTCCTATCATTAAGTTAACAAAAAACATCACACAAGTTGTCAAACTGGCCCAACAAAATGAATGCAAACTCTGCACCTGGATGGAGAGGCATGGAAAAATATTAAACTTTTAAGAAAACAAATTAAAAGAATGTCAATTCAAACTTATTCATAAAATTTTAATAACAAAGAAAGGAACTTTTACGATACTGAATCAAAAAGAATGACGAATGCCTCTATTGCGGTGAACACGATTCAATTGATCACACTTTTCTTGATCGTGAATTTGTTAAGAACTTTTTTAAAAAAGCCATCGAATTCGAATTTTGTTCCAACAAGGAAAAAAAAACCACTTCTACTTGGCATCATGTTCGGCCTTTGCGATAAAACATTAATAAAGAAATTAAATTATACGTCCTTCTGTATTAGATACTACATCTACGCTTGTAAGATGCAAAACCGTGCTATTCACCTCCCTACTTTTGTTGGTAAAGTGTTTTTGAAATATATTATATTGAATAGGAAATGATTCTTCACAATTAATTAGACACCCCTCCCCAAAACAAGATAAGAGACAGGCAATCTAACAATGTAAAAACTTGTTTGCAAAAACGTAAATACTTGTAAAGACATGCAGATAAAGTGTTATTATAGAAAATATTGCATCGGAAATTGGATGTTCTTTGTTTAAACTGAGTTTCTTAGCGTCTCCAGACATTTTGTCTGATAAAGTATTGATTATATCCAAACACTTATCAGAAATTTATGAAAGTCACAAATTTGTGATTGTCAGTGAATCGCTGGTAAATTTTGTTTTAGTTTCTACTCTCAGCCTTCTATTTAATAGTTTATATAATACAAATAGGTTCTTCCGGTACAAATATACAGTAGATGAAATACTGAAGAAATTAAAATAATGTAGTATAATTAATTTGATATTAAGGAAATGATTTTAAAAATTTAGCTTCAAGAACTGAAACCTTTTCGGCAAGTGCATGTTCAAGTAATATATGTTCAATTTATCATATCAGCGTAAAAGAAATATGGTGAAGTGTAATGTATTGCGAGAAATCACGCATAATTTAAATGACTGTTATGTTGGTACTGTGACAGCTTGGCAACGCTCATTTCGTTAAATGTGCAAGTTAATTATCGACTAAATTTGTAAGTATACCTTGAACGTTCGAGAAGATTGTTCCTTTTCTGAAGAACAGCATAAGCCACATTCTTTCAAATCATAGGGAGTTTTAGCAATGACAGCAGCGACGGCGTGGACGACGCCTTGCAAAAAATAAATTTGTATCTTACGTTCAAATCTCGCAACACTGTAAATCTTTTCAGTACGCCTATCGGTCTAAAACTTGCTCAGGCTAAACGGCCCAACGACAGCGTTCAATTGCGAGAGAACTTTCCAAAAATTAGCGATTGCGTTTCGCGTTCTCCATCCTCGGAAACCCAGGGGCTACTAGCCAGGACGATGCGATATTTTCCACCGGGATGAATTCTAAAAACACGACCAAAACGGTAGAACATAAATTTGTATTGTTCGCGACAGTCATAGCTTTGTGGGCTCTTGTAACCTTACTAATAAAGCTAACTCGCATACTTCTAAAGTGGAAATACATACAAGACCAAAATTATGTCATTTTGGCCGCTATGTTGTGAGAGCGAAGCTATTTTGTTTAAAACGTTTCGTCCCGGTAACCGGGCTGGAGTGTTCATATGGGAAAATTTTCATCCCGGTTACCGAGATCTCGGTCGCAAAAACCGAGATCTCGGTAACCGGGGCAGCCCGGCCTCTCATATGAACACATCGATATTTTTACAAAGAAAAGAGAGGCGAGGCGAGATCTCGGAAACCGAGCCAGCCCGGTCGACCGGGCTCATATGAAGAGGCCCTTAGTCGGATTAGAAAACACAGTGTGGGTGTATGTAAAACTGAAATGTTTTTCATTTTCCTGGACAACACTGTCAGCTTTAGATCCCAGTGTTTTAAAACGCACAATCATAAGAAAACCTAAAAAATTTTGCTCATATTTACCTGGCAGCAACATGAAGCGGTGTTAATCCGTCCTTGCTGTACACATCGACGCTAGCGCCGGCTTTAAGCATGAACTCGATGATCTGAACGCGGTTCATTTTCGCTGTGTAGTGTAGAGCGCTTAACCCATTCTGATCCAGAATGTCCGCCTTGTTTTTCGTCGACGAGAGATACGTTTGGATATCGGCCACTTGTCCGTTGGTCACGGCTTCAAACAGATTGTTTGTTTCGCGCGAAAGGCCCACTTCCCACTCGAAACAACTTCCATTCGGGGAGCTTTCATGGTCTCCGGGAGAAGACAGTAACGGGGAAGGTGCAAAGTCGATATTCATCGATTGCAGCGATTGCTGAAACTCAGTTTCAGAAAAATATAGTTCCAGGTAGAATTAGAAACAGCATTAAGCCGATGAGTTACAGCCTTGTTGTAACTTGAGAAGAGATTACGATGGCGAACACCGTTGTCGCGAGTTCAATACTTACTTTCAGAGAAAGTAATTTTATACTAAGAATGCAAAATACTTGCATGTTTCCGCCTCTGAAGCGAGGTAACGTTTGGTTCTCATTATTCTTTCAGAAGGTGTTTGAATAGTGTGAGTATGTTCTTTGGCAGCTTCCGACACGTTGGATTTCTTTAAAATCATTAATTAATCGCGTTATTATACACGATTTTAACTGATTTCCGTAACAAGTAGCTGTTACCCAACGTGTTGTCTTTGTAAGTAGTGTTGTGGCTAGGGTTAAAAGCTTTGAAAGTATTTCCGACCATTCTGGCGTTTCTGGTCGCATTGTATATACATTAATTGTAAAACTGAGATTATGCTACGAATGCAAAATACTTGCATGCATTCGTAGCATTTTGATAAAATGCTTGCATCCCATGCGTGAGGGGTCAACACTACCCGGCCCTCCTATTAGTTCGTTCCCGATCATGCGCATGCAAGTTATAACTTAACGTGTTCTCTCTCTTTTCCCGCCTACAATCATGGACAAAAGTCTTGGACAATGTGCACTTTGGCGCTTTTGCGCCCACGCCACATGCGCATAGAACTTCACTTGTCTAACCTCGCCCTCCACCCCCCATACAATGTTGAAAACTAGTACTTGCAATTCCACCTGATTTTCAACATTGTATTGGGTGGGGAGGAGGGCCGCTACGCGTTTTTAAAAGGACCCGTTACTTTGCATAAGTGTTCCAAGGACTTTTGTCTACGATTGTAGATTCAACAGCTACTATGATATAGCTAGGGAAAGGTAGAGCTCATGAGACTTTACTGATGGGCAGGTAAAACACTTGGCTACTTATCAGTTTAGAGTTGATAATGGTAAATTAACCGCTGTACCGCAACTTTTTTGTCAGCACATTAATTAAATTACGATAACTCTTAAAAGTCATGCAGTACACCTGTTACCAAGAAAAAACGTGTTTGTCTTGAGCCAAAAGCATATCATCTACTTGAGCTTGAAGTTACAGTAGAATCCCGTAAATCAGGCCACTAAGGGGCCAAAAAAACTCTGGTCGAATTAATGGGGTGGCCGCATTAAAGGGATTCTTTAAGTACGAAAATGACTGACTGAGCTTTTGTTCGGATCAGAATAACTTGACCGTAATAACGAGGTGACCGAAAAAATGGGCTGGCCCTAACCCGGTTGGGGGCTCCGTTGTATTAGTGTTGTGTACGAAATCGCTTATTTTACTACAGAGGCGAGGTCAGTGTTGGTTTTGTTTTATTGTTTACTACCTTTGCTACTTTAATTTCCAAGTGTAAATCGTATGTTATCATGTTACTTGTTTCTAATCTCTGTCATGACAGGCTGAAGCCAAACCCGCTCTCATGTAGACACGGTTACCGTGATATCATGGAACTGTAAAATAGTGTATTCTTTAACAATTGATTCATGCTTTAGCGTGAGTCCTCGAGATTTGACTCACTCGAAAAGTTGGAACATTACGAAAGAAGTGCAAGATTTGCTCACGCCACGAGGTCGCCTCATTGGCTTATGTATAACAAACTACATGTAATTGTGACGCACTCTTACTTACGTATACTGAGCTTCCACTAGGTATGTTACAATAGTCGATAAGTTCTTTATTTTTCTTTAAAAAATTACAATGTTGGCTAGACTTCTAACAAGTCTGTTTACTCGTAAGCATTACAACGTACGTACAGATTGTAATTAAACGATGGCACTTCTATGGTGAGCACGAAGAGGTGGATTAAGTAAAAGGTTTTAAAATCTGGCGAAACAAATTTCTTTATCACATTAGGCCTTTTTGTCGAACCTCTAGCCTCCTAAAGAGCTCTTGTTCAAAACTAAAAAACGTGGAATATTTGGGATATCGAGGGACTTGTCAAAGAGTATAAAGCGGGAGAGGACGGAAGATACTGGATAAGAAGCAGAGGAGAGTAGGTATCAGCCTTTGAAGCTGGGGAAAGGGATGAATCATGAAATTTTCTTCAACTTATAGGGCTGGGTCATAGCATTTTATATTTGACATGTAGCATTAATGAAATGCAAGTCCAACTTCTCTTTGCACACCACGTCTGGATTGACTAAGACAATGTGCCGAGCAATTTTTGTCAACTGACAGAGAAGCCTGACACGTTTTCTACCCAAGAACATATTTGGGCTCATTGAATTGCGCAACTAAGATTCCCATTTTTATAGCTAAAGGGTCGACCACTTAGTCTCTTGATATTACTAAAATTGGTTGAGTGCGGCTAGTAAGTTTCTGGCAAAAAGAACACGATTGATTATGTGTTAATCATACACCATATTCCCTAATGCAACGTCTTCCTCCTCTACCATCTTTTGTACCTTTTGATAGTCCCTTTTTAAATACGCTAGACATCTAAATAACTTTCGTTTGAACATTTATACAGCAGGGTACGTAAAAAGTCGTATAAAACTAAGCTAGGTATATGGAATCGAAAGGATTTAAACCAATCATAAAGTTAAGGATCGATGTACCGTCAGGCAGCCGAAACTCTCTGTAGGTACTAGTTACCAGTTCTGGTCACTGCATGCATGAGATATTGGTCTGGATTATTTTTATTTCCATTAGGTTGAAAAGGTGCAAAAAATCTAACAATGTATTTTCCAAACACATGCGCAAGAAAGCTGGACTGTCTTTCTTCTACGGTGTAATATCATAAAATTAAAGTGTAAAACGTAGTATCAAGTTTTTAAAATTTCTTCTCTGAACTTCTTGATCAAAAGGAATAAAAATTCCGAATAGTCTTTTACAACAGTTTCGAAGAAAGCCCCCTACTCACATAATTTTTCTAATGACAATGAAACTAATAAGCTACAAGATGAAAATCTCAGTACAGCTAATGTTCATTTAGGATGTTTGCACCAAGGTCTGCCGGGCCTTGAACAAATTTAAATGAAAATATAGGTTTATTCGAAAATGACCTCCATGGAGCCAGCTGGTCCCCATTCCTTTACATAATAATTACAGCTCTGACAATCTTAGCTCATATGACGACCTCGCTATCTCTCTCGTGAGCATCCACGCCTGCTTTGGTAGCTAACGCCAGTAAAATGTTCCGCTGGTCATGGATCGTGCCAATGATTGATGCTTGCCGCTTTGCGACCTTCGCCAGTTCCTTGGTAAGGGTCTCAAGTCTCTGTTCCTCCTCTAACTCGCTTTTTGGATCTTCGTCGCTGAGATCTTTATCGTCAAAAGAAAATTTCCTGCGCAGGTTGAAAATGCCTTTATTACGTAAAGTAAGTGAAAACTATAGGCTCTTTGCACGATCCGGCCACATAGTAAAAATCACACATACTGGGAAGCAAGTTCCTCAGTGGGACTTCAAAACAAAGGCAGGTCAAGGTGGACTGGTACGAGTTGCTTTGTTTTGAAAGTCCCACTGTACAACTTGCGCGCATGTGTGATTTTCTTCCATGTGACCGGATCTTGCAAAGGGCCTATTTGTTTCTACCGGTGAGCATAAAAATAGGTTCAGCAATAGTACATGTGTCTGCTTATGTATTGAATAGCGGTATTAACCAGATGACTTGTATAATAATGATAACACTATTTTAATACTTGATTCCAACGTACAATTCAAACTTAGTGCACTTTGTTCGGATGTATGTTACAGATTACGAATCTAGAAAACATTAACCTAAAATTGTCAAGTTTCTCTCTGGAACCAAACCTACACAGTCACAACCATCTTAACTCCTTAAAGTTGTAAAGAAACAGAAACCACGCTAAAAGATCACGACAATTGGTGGCAGCAGTGTCGGCTATGTCATCATAAAGATAATCGTAAGCAAAGAGGTCTTGGTGGCTTAAAAGAGCCACGACATCGATTGGACATATCAGAATTCTGAAATAACAAGGCTCAAGATTTCACGTACAGCTAAGATTAATCTGCAGTGAGTCAGGATACGAAGAGTAGATTCTTTCGGGACAACTTGCGTTTGTTAAGAAAACTATGTTCTTTACAGATGCCAAAATCGTAGTTGTAACGCACTCTTAACTAATCGATGCCTTTGAATCCCTACCCACCCACATACAGACACATACCCAGACGAAATTTTCTTTTCCACATAACGTCCTGTTACCACCAACTGAGGCTTGTGAAAACGGCGTGTGATGCATCTTGGGAAATGTCGCTCAACACCGAAAACGAAGTCGATAAATTTCCCCTTGTTCCTCAAAAACGCATATTTCTGCACTGATTCAATGTCTCCCACAGCTAAACCAACCTGTGAAAGTAAGGACACAAACAAAAAATGTAAACTGCGTGGAGAGTGGCTGTTCAATAATGAGCTACTGTGAATAAAGCAAGTGCACCGTGAGATGATAATGATGAGATGAAACTTTATGAACACTCCGTCCCGTTTAGACCATAGCAACAAGAAAACAGCATTATGAACGTATTGGCAAAGGAACACTGGCTAGGTATTAATTAATGACAATTAAAGAATGAAATACACGCACAAAGAAACAGAAAAATAAACAAAATCATGAAAATGTGTCTAAGCCTTTTAAGTTCACTTACTGACAATTTCGATTGAATTGCAACATAAAAATTATACAATCTTCCAAAGGTCTGGATAGTAGCAGATGTGTCAGTATTTTAAGAACAACTGAACAACACAACACTTCTTAAAAACTTGTTTCGACAGAAAATTTTGTCATCTTCAGTTAAAATTACAAAGTCCAGAGTTGAAAATATAGCGTGAACAAAATGCTAATCAATTATTTTAGAAAAAAAAGGAAACATTACAATGTAAAATATTACAAAGAAAGTTTTAAATAAACATGATAAAGTTGATGATCAAGAGTACACAATTTCCATTGAATATGAATGGCTTCTTTTATCTTAAGTTGAAAGATGGTGGATGCGTGATCTAGGACGCTAAAACAGTCATTAGAGCATGGGATGTGGCAATGCTCAGAATTTTGTAAATGTTTAAAAATGTGACAAGTCCTATCACTGAACATGTGCTCACGTACGCGCGTGGACAAATGCCGGGTGGTTCGCCGACAAAGCAGGCACTACAGTCTACACACGGTTACCGATTTTAAAGGACGAGAAAACTAACTTAATATAAATGTCATAACAATAACGTTTAGCAAAATGGCGAGCCTTTTTCTGCACGATAATTAATCAATTAATTACTTAATTGACATCTTTGATAAGATCGGTAACATGTTTGGTGTGAAAGATCCTATCCCTCGTGGGTTCCGTGCGGGTGTGTTATAAAAGTTTTTTTTTTCAATCATCATATTACTTTTGGTATACATGTTTTTTAAAAGTGTTGGATTGTTTCTTAAAATAAAATTTCTCGTTGTAAAACATGCTACTGTCTGAATTTTCTTACAATTATCTTGAGCCCTGGAATATACAAGAACACACCTAAAAAATCTCCACGTTTAGGCAAAGAGCTTAGGGTCATCCCATCATTGAGCCCCAATACTTTAATCACCCAGTTATACATAACACGGAATTCCAAACAGTTTTTAGGGCGCGAAAATAAACATTGAGTTCCCAACACGTACCGACCATCAATAGTCTATTTTGTTGCCAAAGAACTTCTTTTGATATAAAGTAACAACGTGTTTTTAGCTTCTCAATCAACATATTATTTGATATATTTTAGCTTTCTAAATTTAGTAATGCGTGCCTTAAGCTGTAGGGCCTCTGGATCTCATCATCTACTGAATGCCCCCTCCCTGCACAATAAAGTTTCCCTTAGAGTCGCCGTAAATACCATTTACTCACCAGAAGATTCATAAGAATTATGGGCATAGCAAAGATAAAGATGCACATGAACACAAACGAAGACTCTCCGTAGGGCACCAGAGCTGCACCATTCTTTGGATTTTCCGCACCTAAGTTGTCCACTAACATAGTGTCATAGTCTATCTCGCCGATGGTCATCACAATCACCTTCATAAGCGTCGTGAAAAAGGTGTCAAACGCATCCTAAAAAAGAGACAAGGTGATGGCATAAGTGACCTGTCAAAATTCGCTGATGACGCATGACGGAAAACTAATCCAAAATGGTAATGGATGCTAAAAAGTACAATTTCTGCAATCATACTTCGAGCTAACTAAAAAACACCACGAATTCCGTCAAACAAGAAGAAAATTTGGCTGGCTTTCATGTTAATGCCACGACAATAGGAAATCATTTAGGGGAACAGATGGCACGTCAAATTTTAGCAAGGGATCAATAAACAACCTCTCTTTAAAATTCTGAAAAACCTTGTCACCATAATTCCAAGCTTCTGTGCTTGCACTACCGTTGGTTGTAAACGACTTCAGAATATAAAAATTTTACCTGTTCCCTGAACAGTATGTAGAACACCACTGAGAAGGCAACAGCAAACAACGTGAAAAGACCGATGGTTTTGAGCACCGTCGTTGTTACCCGAAAAAACATTGTCACGTAGATGCCAACATAATCCAAAGTCTGCACAAATAAAATCAAGTTCATGTAGCCTAGAAAAACGGCAACTGTTCCCATTTGCCAGGAAATCCTCGGGTCGCCTCGAAGACTTGAAGCGCTAGTAAACACGTAGGGAAGCACAAACATTATGGTTGCCAAGTAAAGTACCCATTCAAGTGCGTTTGTCCATTGTTTGAAATATTCCATTCGTTGTGTGAACATCTGATAGAGTTCTTTGGCTAGATGGACTGATGCAAATATCAGGATAAGAAATCCAGTTATGTTGTTGAAGGTGTCTTTCTTCATAAAATTATCATCATCATCGTCGGTATAATTACTATTTTTGGGCTTGAGGGTAACAAGTTGGCGCTGTGTTAACATGAAATAAGTCATCAGAAAAAGGAACAAGGAATACACAACAAGGTTTGTCCAGTAGACGAACCATCCATAACAGCGCCACTTGATTTTGAGAAGTTTTCTGCAAAGATCATGCACCAGAAGGCCTGTTTGTCTGTGTTTTACCATAACCATAAGGCCGTAGAAAGGCTCATCGTTTGGTCCACTTTGATCGTCAGGACCTGGATCGAGAAGACGAAAGTCGTAGGTGATAGAGCGTTCAGTTAGAGACCTCTGGATACAACGATCCATGACAGACGCGGCGGCAACTGGAAACCGTTCAATGAGCTTCCCCATTCGATTCTCGTCACCAGGGCTCTTCGCTGACAAGATCTCCCTCCATCTGGATACGAGAAGAATATTGATATTCGTACAATTACAAATTTTACAGGTACAAAAGTTCAAAATCAACTGAAAAAACTAGAGAAGAACCTCATGATCATATTGTTTAGAGTAACGTATGCATATATTGCAGCTTGCCTGCTATTTTAGTTTACGTACTAAAACGTGAATGGTAGTTTTTTGGTGGGTGTCTTGTAGAAGGTTAAGTAATTTAGTTGTTAAAAAGTTGCTCTGCTGTTATAAGCAACTTAATTAACTTTATGGAAATTTGGCATGTCGTCACCTGGCATTTTTTATTATCCCCATAATTACGTCTTCTTGCTGATTCTCAATTGCCACATCAAGGCAGTTAAGTCCATTTTCATCTGGCTTTAAGCTTGCTTGTCGATTTAAAAAGATCTTTACTACATTCACGTGACCTCTCGCAGATGCAATCAGGAGCGCTGTGTTCCCTGTTTGGTCTTGGTGGTCTATATTGGCATTTATGTCGAGAAACATTTGAATTAAGCCAATAGCCCCTGTCTTGGCAGCAAACGAAAGTGGCGTCCAGCCATAGGCGTCAGAACAATCCACTTCAGCACCCATTTGGAACAAAATTGAACAAATTTTCCTGCGATGAAAGGTGAAAATGATATTTAAAACTTGAAAAACCGGTAGAGAGTCTAGCTGACTCCTTTCTTACAGGAAGCTATTCAGGAAGAACTAGGACACGATGGTGTTCTATCAGCAAAAAGTCGATAATGGCAGAACCAATCAGGTTCTTGGGTTTCAGCTGAACGCGCAGTTTGTCTGCTAAAAGGACATAGAAATGGAAGGGTTATTCCTTAAAGTTGCGAGCGTTATTTTTTCCTTTCAATTTACGTAACAGCAGCTAAACGTTTTTGTCATGAAAGTACATTTGCAGGCCAGAAACAATTATACAGGAGCTTTTAATTACCTGTGACGGCTCTCCAGTAGGGTTCTAGTAACAAACGATGATTCACTGAGGAAGTCTTACGATCCAAATGTTTGACATTTTTACTTAAATATATCATTATTTGAACAGTGTTTTCTTTTTATCGAACGTGAATATTTTAGAGTTTCCCTTTGTCTCTAATTTAATTTAAAACATGGCCACGTGCGATGCTTTTGAATGAAAATGAGTTTGATCTTTAGTTTGTAATGCCAAACCCTAACCTTTCTCCGTTCAAGGCCGCAAAATGTAGCGGTGTTCTACCGTTTGCATCCTTTTGACGAATACTGGCGAAAGAAGCCTTGGCTAGAGCTTTAACATGGCGGGCATTCCCAGTCTCAGCGGCTATATGCAATGGCGTCTTTCCATTACCATCTTGAAGCAGACAGTTGGCTTTCTCCCCCAACAAGATGTCCAGAAGCTTTAAAAATGAAACAAAAAAAGAACTTTAAAAAGGTGACGCGTAATAAGATAAGACCCGTAATAAGATAAGCTGTTGCTTAGTCGTGTTTTAACTCGTTTATTTGTTTGGGTTAGGGTTCGTTAAAGGCCTCACTCGAGAGAATCCTAGACTCATCATTCATACATTTACAGTTTAGAATTTGGATATTAAATTTTCCAAATTGATTTATATTTACAACTACCCATTTTGCTCTTACTCCTGTTTTTGCAGATAAAGCAGCAGTGTAATGCAATGCTGTCCTTTCATGCATATCAGGAACATTGCAAAGGCCTGGCCCAGATCTCTGTAGCAGCATCTTCAATACATCTGCCTTGTCGTTTTCTACAGCGAGATGAACACAGCATCTTTGATACTTGTCACGAGCTGCAATATCCGCTCCAGATTCGAGAAGCAACTTGGCACAGCTTGTATGACCAGCGGCGACTGCACAGAGAAATGGCGTCATACCATCAGCGTCCTTGTGATCTATAGATGCCAAATGCTTGAGAAGAAGTTCGATGCATTCTGGGTTTCCAAAAGACGCCGCGCTAAGAAAAGAGCATTAAACAAAAATCAATCGTTCAAGCAATCGATCGATCGATCAGTCAAAAAGCTTGAACCGTCAGTCAGTCAGTCAGTCAGCCAG
>JAHPZR010027587.1:0-22162 GCA_019787425.1 Platygyra sinensis
ATTTCACGTTGTTGTTTTCCAGTTGACGGGAAAGAAATACAAAGATTTTTAACGCACGTGTTCGGCTATTGTTTTGCTCATTAAACCTTTTGTTAATCACTCGATGCGCGGCTAGTTACTGCTAAGACTTGCTAGCAAAATATGCCGAAATACAGTGCTCGTAATATTAATTGTGAAAACTAGAAAGAGAAGACTCGTATTACACAGAGCTCTGAAAACAGTCTATCAGAGACGACAGCTTTTGGACTAATTGGCATGTTTGACCGTGCTTTTGTTAGCCAACAACAATGGAGCAGCAGTCATGGCAGTCTTGAGCAGCGGTTCTCATGTCAGCAATGACTTTCTATAGTTCGCCATTCCCGGTCGCGAAATTATCTTTGTACAGCACATGCTCGTCAGGGGGGGGGGGGGGGGGGGGGTAGCGTTTGACAGATGGGGGGAGTATGTATTTTTGTGACATTTGCCCAGTCCATCACATTTGAATCAATCATTTTGTAATTTGCAGGATTTATGAATTGAGTTGAGCTGCGTTTGCTGAAACGCCGAACCACTGTCGCATTATCCGACTTGGCAAGTCAAACCGATGCTAGAGTCGAACCAGTTAATTTGAGTCGAATTTAATTGCAGCAAACGTCGCACCATTCATGCGCCTATTTCAAAATAAATAGGTTCGACGAATGAAATTCGACTTAGATTCGGCGTTTGCTCTAGGCCTAAGTCTCTGTGTCAAGAAACTTAGAAATTTCACGTGAGTGTACGTGAATAGGGAGAGGGCGGTTTGAGATATGGAAACAAGTCTTTACCTTAACTCATTTCAACCGCATTTTCGCTAGAAAAACTTAAAACCACAGCGCCCGTCAAGAAACCTTTTTTTTTCACTACAAACTCATATCGGAACATATGTAAATTTATATTCGTTCGAAAGGTCGATGAAATGACCTTTTTCGAGTAGTTTTTGCTTCTGAGTAATGAAAAATATCCGATTGCACAATCGCGTTGAACGCACGCTATAGAAAGAAAGTAATCCCAAACGCTGACTTCCCAGCGATATAAAACTTCTCCGTTAGAAGCTACAAAACATCGGCAAAAGAAAAATCTATTCCTTAACATTCCCATGATTCCAGCTTCATCGTTTAAAAATTTTGGCGAAATCGAACAAAACCAGCACTACTTAGGTTTTTTTTGTCACCCTTCCTTCAATATTTTCGAGCTGAAGGAAGCGACGGTCGCCCACAGCAACCGAAAAACTTAACATTACGCAACGCGACGATTTGTTCAATAAAATCTAGAATTATGACCTAGAAGCTGAAAGTTGAATGGGAACATCTTTTTCGAACTATTCTTAAGTGATTTAGACGAAAAAAAATTATCTCGGCGGGCTACAAACGACACAAAAACGAAAACAGAAAACAAGCTTACCTGATACTAAAGGCGATAATTTATTCAACTTCTACCTCGTGGCGTTTCACACGCAAAACGAAAATACAGCTTAACTCTGGATAATTTCAGCCTTAATAGCCAGCAGCTGGTCCAAAATTACTTTCTTTATCCTTGCAGATGTCCTGGCGTCTATCCCCGAGATTTTCTAGGCCAATTTCCCGCGACGGCACTCCATTTTGTCCATAGAATATTTAATTCGCTAACTTGACAAAAGTCTCCTGAGGGGGAGCATATGACGAAAACACCCGAGAAATGGCCTGTAATTGGCTGATAATGACATCATCCGCGGAGGTTTAAGATAAGTAACCGACAAAACTAAAAAAACAAGAATTAAAAAAAAAAAAAAACAAGAACCGCGGTGCGGTTGTAACCGCGCTTTAAAACTCACGGTTACTCACACTGTCCGATTGCGCGTTTGTCATTTTTATAATCTTTACGCGAACGTTCAGCTCGTAAAACGTGACATAGTTACCGCCGTCATCTACTGTTACATAACAACCGACTTTCATTACGCGAAACGTGACTCTCGCCTTTCAGCATATGAAGGTGTTATGTTACAAAGGGTTTGTACTTTACTTTACTTAATCATTTTACAGCAGATAAATATATGTACATACAAACATATGAATAAATAGCTGCTGGAAGACCTAGCAACAGGAATGAACTTCCTAATGATAAAGGCCACCAGGAACAATATATGTAAAACAAGAACATGAATAAAACAAACATAATGACAGGCAGTATTATAAAATTAATATAGTAAAATGTTATGTGTTACAGAACTAATGCTGACTGAAATTAAATAGCAACTACAGTAAATCTGTGCTATCAATAGCAAAACAGTAGAGTCTTAAATCCTTTTTGAACATTGAAAGTGATTCCCTCTTCCTAATAATTGCTATAGGTAAATTATTCCAAAGACGAGCAACTCTAGGAAAAAAGAATGACCTAAATAATTCTGTTCTTGCATAGTTAGTTTTTAAAGTTAGTGCAGTGTTCCTCAAATTATAGGGTTCATGCTCAGAATTCTAAAACTACAGATAATAGCCCTTTTCACGGTTAGCTTTTGTCATTTGCATTACAATAAAATCTAGCATGTATGCGAGGCAATTTCGGGCTATTTCGCACTTTTAGCCCGAAATTGCCTCGCATTCACGTTGATTACATTGTAATGCAAATGAGAAAAATTAACCGTGAAAAGGGCTATTAGCCGATATTGAGGTCATAATAACTATGCAGGCATTTAAATAAAAAAAATGAAGTCTAAATAGATTCGTCTAGAAGATAGTGACATCAGACCAGTCTTATTCAAACGTTCTTTGTAAAAATCCTATTCCCAACCATGAACTTGGTCGCCCGACGTTGTACAGCCTCTACCATATCGCTTAAATAAGCTTGATGAGGAGACCACACTTGAGAGGCATAATCAAGAAGTGGTCTAACGAGGTGAACATACAGCTTTTTAATAACAACAGCAATGACACGCGACAAACGTCGCTAGCGGACATTTTAGCCTAAATTTTAGTAAATTTTGTAATAAAAATAAATGACCTCAATGCCTTGTTGTCTTTTCTAAAGTCATCTTGCGTTTCAGCTCGATCCGAAACCTTTTAGGCGATTTATCGCTTTTTCAGTTTCCTCTCGTAAGAAGAGTAAAAGCTACATACTCGGTTCTAAAGTCACTCCTGCTCGAAGCGAAAAAAAGACACTTAAAGCATGCCAGCCGCGCCAATTCCTCCACAGAATCATAGTACAGGGTTAAGCGCTTCGTTCCAGTAAAATTCCAAGCCAAATTCATCTCCGCAGCGCACGCTACAAAGCTCTGGATTTTTAGTACATTGACGGGTCAACAGATCATAAGTTGCGTGATCGATTCCACATTGCGATTGCTCTTATTTGTCACATAGCGAAAGAGAACAGTAAAAGTTGCGTGATTCAATGATTACATTCTTGTAATAGCGTGTTGTAATCCGAGAGGTTTGTTTACATCTAAAGAAAAAAACACCTAGACCTTTCAAACGAATATAAATTCACATATGTTAAAAGGGTTTTTGACGGGCGCTAAGGCTAAGTTTTAACTTTTTCTCCCCAGAAAATTCCACCATTGCTTCAGGCGAAGTAAACACGATCTTACATTTATCACCGTCAGCGTATTCCATGGCCATGCAGACGAAATACCCTTTTAGCACATTGAATATTCCCTTCGAAAGTGAACAGAAACAAAAATTCCATATTACAAAATCTTTTGTTTCGCACGCAAAACGAAAATACAGCTTAACTTTGGATAATTTCAGCCTTAATAGCCAGCAACTGGTACTAAGTTACATTCTTTATCCTTGCAGATGTCCTGATGCGCATCTCCAACGGATTTTGGCCCAATTTTGACCAAATAAACATTTCTCACAGACGGCCAAGTTCTGTCTGAACAGTTAATTTGCCTAACTTGACAAAATGCTCCTGAGGGGGATATGACGATAAGAGCTGAGAAATGGCCTGTAGTTGGCCGATGATGACATCATCCGGTGACGACAATTCGCCGAGTGTGAGTTTGGGTCTGCTCACAGACAAAACTGAAAAAAAATAAACCGAAGGCAGAGCAAGAAACCGCCCAGCCTACGGCTGCACGGTTTAATTAAAACCGCGCTTTTTAAACTCTTTTGCGCTCACAAAAGCATTACGTAATATTTAGCAACAACGTTTTGCGAGAAAACATTACCCGGAAATAATTTAAAAGATGGTTAGGACTTGTTTCCATATCTCAAACCGCCCTTGGATACCTTGTGATGCGTACACAAAGCAAATACTGATTACAGGCCTAATCACTGAAAATACTGATTAAGGTTAGGGTCAATGGTTAGCTTCTTTATAGCGTTCGGGTTTTCGATATAGACTTAAATCAAATCATTTACTAGCAGCGAATCGTCGGTGATCTAGTGTTTAGGGTAGAAGACTGCCGTGCTGGCACGCCGGGTTCAAATCCACCAAATCACATCGAAATTTTTTTTTTTTTGAAGAGAATTGCACTTTGACAACATTTGTTGAGCAGAAACTAAGTCTCTGTGTCAAGAAACTTAGAAATTTCATGCGAGTGTACGTGAATAGGGAGAGGGCAATTTGAGATATGGGAACATTCTTTGCCTGAGGCGGGTCTAGCGCGACTTATAATCGGAGAATTTTGTTTATGTCTAAAGAAAAAATACCTTGACCTTTCAAACGACTATCAATTGACATATTTTAGAAGGGTTTTTGACGAGCGCTAAGGCTAAGTTTTAACTTTTTTCCCCCAGAAAATTCCATCGTTGCTTCTGGCGAAGTAAACACGATCTTACATTTATCACCGCCAGTGTATTCCATGGCCAGACGCAATACCTTTATAGCGCATTGAATATTCCCTTCGAAAGTGAACAGAAAGAAAAAATTCCAGATTACAAAATCTTCTGTTTCGCACGCAAAACGAAAATACAGCTTAACTCTGAATAATTTCAGCCTTAGTAGCCAGCAACTGGCACTAAGTTACATTCTTTATCCTTGCAAACGTCCTGATGTGCATCTCCAACGGAGTTTGGCCCAAGCTTTTTTTCGGCTTATTGGGACCGACGACGATAGTGGACCGACGACGATAGTGTTCACGGGCAAACAAAGTTCTTGATGAAAAGAAGTTCATTTAATCGAGTAAGCATTTTTTTTTATAAATGAAGAAGAGATGTTACCTTGCAAATAATTCTTGTGAGCACTAAGTACTTTCATTGCGATGTATCATATATAGTTCTAAAGTTAGTATTTTAAACAATTGTAGAAAATTCATGTCTCAATTTAATTTCTTATCAGGTGTTAAACTACAAAGAGATAACCTCCTTTATCTCCTTTTCACTTTCCTATGGATTTGTCATTAAAAAATTATCATCATCTTCATCATCATCATTATTGTTGCAAACTTCAAAATAATAACATAGAAAGATGAAATGATCGAAAATCGTTTATTTTTATGTCAACAGCAACTCAAAAAGGCAACTTCTGTCTTTCCAATGTTTAATGCTGCTTACGGCGTTCAAAACAACAACAGAGGGTACTTTCATGTTAAACTCCACCGCGCCCGTCGTACGCCTGGCCATGAATTTAGAAGTGAGCGGATGTTAAGGAACATCTCTGTATTCATGGCTAGGCATCCTCCGCCAGTCCCTCCAATCGAGGCGAGTGTTTACTTGAGGCTCTTCCGTTCCTCTCCTTTTTGTTGAATATGTTTTCCTCTGGTTTAATGACACGATTATGCGGTCTCCGCACTTCTGTTGCACAGGTGCACGACGTTGCAAGTGACCCGCGAGGTGCAGGAAAATGCGCTTTCGCCAAAAGAGACATAGAAAGAGGAGAGGTGGTGGCGGAATACACAGGGGAGGTGATCTCAGTGATGGAGGCAACCAAGCGCGAGGCAGAGTACGCCAGAGTAGGAAAGACCTGCACCCTGATGGTCATATGTCACCGCGGCTAAAGCCTCGCGTAAGTTACTGGCTTAAGTGCATTTTGGCGAATACTTTTCCTACCCCCAAGACAACGTTATATAATCACGTGTTACCGTTGTCTAGTCTTGACTTGACTTGTCGCCTTTGTATTTCTTGAAATTATCTGTATGTGTTTCAACTTACTCGCGAGAGCCAAAAGTTTAACAGACACAGAACTAGCACAAGCTGGTGACGTAATAATGGCGCGAGCAGACAGAATTCACATTTCAATAATCAAAGTTAACAAGTCGTTTTCCTCTTTTCCATCGCGGTGATTTCTAAAAGAAATAGAAAACATGTTGTCCATGTTTCTATCGAGTTGTCAAAACACCCGTGAAAGTTTGGGAGACACGAAAAAGCTGTGGAAAAACTCGCCTGCGGCTCTTATCCCACAGCATTTCTCGTTCTCCCAAACTTCCACTCCAGTTTCTTTTCTATCGCGTGATAGTTGACGAGGGTGCAGCCCGAGTTAACTATCACGCATAGCAATCGAATTTTTTTAGTCCAAATCTACTAGTCGTTCAAAACACGGTACATATTTTCTTTTTATTAAATGTGAGATGTTCGCAATGTATGTGTAAAGTTGTACACACAAAAATTTTTTATTATATCCTTACGATGGCGACGTTAACGCCGACCTAAGCTTGGCGGCAACTATAAACCACTCAAGGCAAAACGCCAATGTGAAGCCTTATGTGGATACATCGTCGCGAGCGAGAGTGTTTTTTGTTGCTTTGCAAGATATTCCACAATCTGTGGAATTCCTCTGGAATTACGGCGACGCAGATTGGGAATATCATACAAACAGTTAAACTCTTTCACCCTATTTTTTACCGTTTCTTTTCTCGCTTTCTTTCCCTTTCTTTATTAATCATAGAAACTACTATTTCCCCGATTGTGATTGATTTAAAAAAAATCCTATTTTCCACCAATTACCTGGCAAGTGGTTATCGGACAGTTTGCTAATGGACAGTTTCTTATCGGACTGTTTAATAAGCCAATCATATTCAAAGTTGTAGTTTAAATCAACCAATCGCGACCTTGGTTTCAATCACCAACAGTTTACTCCTCCTTTTCCTTTCTTTCAAAACTTGGCTATTTTCCCTTTTCTCGGAAATTTTAATTTTTATGAACAATTGGCAACAAGACTTCGTATCGTCAAATTCATTCTGTAACCATACTCGTGATAAAGAAATCGATTTTGTTATCATTCATATGATTACAGACCGACCTGGACGACACGAAATCGAAGTCTTCTTACCATCACTAAATAAATCATAACAACGACAAAACTCACAAATCTGATTTGCTATCAACTGGTCTGATTTCACCGCTAATAGGCCAGTTCGGGTCTTGCCTAAATAATTGGACTGCACGCACCATCACAATTCGCGCAATGAAACTTTTTTTTCATTTACTGCTAGCAAAAACTCTCAGAATTTCTTGCGTTTTAATTTTGAGAAATCCTAAAATAGTGGTATGGGGCGCACCACGGTTTCCTTTTTTTTTGCTGTGGTTTCTCATCAATTTGCTGTGGTATCGCTGTGGAATAAATTAACTTGATCTAAAATTGCTGTGGAAAACATTAACGGGAGTGATGTCATAAGTTATTGTCTCGTATTCGTAAATAAATTGCTGTGGAATACATTAACGTGTTCTGGTACTTAGCCGGATTACTGCCTAGGTAGGCCTAGGTAGGCCTAGGTAGGCCTAGGTAAATCATTAATATTCAAACTGTCGAGGTACCTGAATACTAACAAGAGACTATGAGGTCTCTTGATACTAATGAAGTGCCTAGGTAAATCATTACTATTCAAACTACCTAGGTTAAGTGTCTTCCTCCATACTAATGAAGTGTCTAGGTTTTCTAATAAGCGTCACTCTAGTACAATAAAAACAATAAACTTGCCAGGGCTTGCCTGCGCTCTTTTAACCCTGATTGGAAAAAATCTCTTATGTGTTTAAATTACAAGCGCGAATTTTAACGAAAGCGATATCGTTCTTGTAATCGCTTTGCTGCGAAAGTTTATCCCCGAGACTATCAGTTTATTCGACTGAACGTTAATCATGAAGGTGGCTTTTTCACTAGCGTCGATGATTTTCAAACTGCTTTGAACGCTTGTTTAACTGTCCGTGATTGGGAAACGTTGACAAACGCAAATTTTTGAAAGCGTAATAAGGCTCTCTAGCTTTCTTTGAAAACGTTCGCCAATTTTCGAAACCGGGCCCTTTTAACCCCCATTGGTTCATGAAAATACCTGTTAAGTTTTTATCTGAACTCTCAGCTTTGCTGACGAGAGAGAAAGAGAGAATTAATTCTTAGCTGATTGCTCGAGTTTTCCGCTCAGTTATTCACGCACTGAACTCCACTTAATTCAACTCTAGATTTGCATACAAACTCGAACACAGAAACCCATGGGACAGCTCTATCATTGAAATTACAACAATAGCACTTCGGAGCGCTTAATTTAAACACGCGACAATAAATATTTTTGAACAGCAGTTTTCTTAAGAGACTTTATTGCTTGTTAATAGAGAGATTTGAAATGAATAAAAAATACATTTATTGACAACGAAAGCTCCAACAACTACAAAGTGTTTAACACGAAGTAAATCAGGAAATTAGGATGCAATGAACAAAAAGACTGAAGTCCCCTTAACAAAGAAATACACTGCAATAGAACAACACACTAGATATCGGTTTGAAATACATTTTTATTGAGAACAAAACACAGTAGTTCTAGTCTTCATCTTGTGGAATGGGTTGCTTCACAAACAATCGATTAATCAACAATTTCCGCTTATCAATGGCTAGTTCTGTCGATTCTAACCAATCAAATCCATCTGTATCTTTGAGTTCTTTTTGGGTTTCCATCACTTTTTGGAAGGTGTAATCTTTCTTCATCGCCCGCATCCACTGCAAATACACTAAAAATATTTCTCTCAGTTCTTTTCTGTAGAGAGGAAGAAGAGCGTTCTGCGCTTTAAGGTGGGCTACATTTTCCGAATCTCCGTTCCTTTTGTACTCGTCGACCAAAGCATTCAGCTGAACCTCGTGGCGTTCCTGAGCTTCATCTAATATGCGCGACCAATGGTTTAAGCGCTCTGTCACTTCTTGGGAAGGATCCGTTTCTTGGCTAGATTGGGAAGAATCCCTTTCTTGTCTAGATTGAGAGTCTTCACTGTCTTCCTAATATCCATTACCTCGTTGAAGAAGGCAGTAATTGTAACCGTCGCTCCAAGACATTTTTTGGGGGTTTGAACAGCACATGCTTGGACAGCAAACTGAACGGCAAGTGGAGCCCCGCCTTCAAAACAAGCAGTGAAAATGTGAAGCTTATGGGACGCGGTTTAGTGTGACAAGCTTATGTTACTACAGGCGGGGTTACTAAGCTCTCTTCTCTGTGTTCGGCCCTTCATCGTCTCCATACAAAGTGAGCCACTCAGGAACTGAATCTGCTGTTGTTTTATAATGTTTGATGTTATTGACTGCTTTTCTAACGCATCTTGATAGAGATTTCAGTGATTTCTTTACTCCTCTTGGTTGAGATTTCAGGGATTTCTTTACTCTTCTTGGTGTTGATAAGTGATGGACTATTGTATCCTTTTCCTCTTCCTGCACTGATAGAGGTTTTTCACTTGTTGAAGGTCTTAATCCCTGGCTCCTCTCTGCAGGATAGATCATCACTCTAACCTTAGGTTGTAGTTTTGCTTCTTGTAACCACTTCCTTCGATTGATATAATCTATTCCATGTGCATCTGTGAGATGATTAGACAATCTAACGAGATATTTTGCTCCACAATTCGGAATTGGGCAATCACGGCACACGCGTTTAGTCATGTTAACAGTTCGAGATTTGAACAAAAATAAAACAGTTCCAGCGAATTTTAACCTTTTATGTAAAGGACAAAAAGGACACAACACAGGACAAAAAGGTCACAACACAGAGCAAAAAGGCCTTTTGAGGGACAAAAGGAACAAAACGAGGCAATTCAGGACAAAAGGGCAAAGAGGGCAACTTTTTGGCTCTGTGTGTTTTCCCTAGGCGCGCGTGGAGTTCAGATAAAAAATTAGCAGGTTTTTTCATGAACCAATGGGGGTTAACAGGGCCCGGTTTCGAAAATTGGAGAACGTTTTCAAAGAAAGCTAGAGAGCCTTATTACGCTTTCAAAAATTTGCGCTTGTCAACGTTTCCCAATCACGGACAGTTAAACAAGCGTTCAAAGCAGTTTGAACATCATCGACGCTAGTGAAAAAGCCATCTTCATGATTAACGTTCAGTCGAATAAACTGAAAGTCTCGGGGATAAACTTTCGCAGCAAAGCGTTTACAAGAACGATAGCGTTTTCGTTAAAATTCGCGCTTGTAATTTTAACACATAAGAGATTTTTTTCCAATCAGGGTTAAAAGAGCGCAGGCAAGCCCAGGCAAGTTTATTGTTTTTATTGTACTAGAGTAACGCTTATTAGAAAACCTAGACACTTCATTAGTATGGAGGAAGACACTTAACCTAGGTAGTTTGAATAGTAATGATTTACCTAGGCACTTCATTAGTATACAGGTACCTAGAGAGTTTGAATATTAATGATTTACCTAGGCCTACCTAGGCCTACCTAGGCAGTAATCCTGCTAAGTACCAGAACACGTTAATGTATTCCACAGCAATTTATTTACGAATACGAGACAATAACTTATGACATCACTCCCGTTAATGTTTTTCACAGCAATTTTAGATCAAGTTAATTTATTCCACAGCGATACCACAGCAAATTGATGAGAAACCACACCAAAAAAAAGGAAATCGTGGTGCGCTCATACTACTTAAAATATCGCACATATTGATATAGTTATGATTAAGTTGTAACAAACGTTTGTGTTGACCAATTCGGTCTGTAACCATACTCAAGATTGAACTAATCACACTCCCGCTGCGCCGTCCTCCGGTTCTTGCTCATCACTCGTATCATCACAGACCGAATTAGATTATACTTAGTATACCTATTACCTTATTATCAAATCTTCAATTTATCGTAACGTTATTATGATACATGCAGCGTTTTTTTTCATCCCCTTTTATTGTCAATTTTGGCTAACCGGCATTACAAACTGGGAATTGCCTTTACTGTTTTGACAGTCTTCGTTGCCGACCCCATCGACGTTAAAAGTCCCTACTGACATAGACTGCCGGAAAAGGTTTACGGCTCAGGACGTTTGATTTAGCCTAATAGGGGTTACTTCAACTTAATTGGAAGTTCAAGTATACTAACGTCTAAAAAGTCTTTCTTTTCATGAGAGGTCCATGATTAGGGAACTCTGGCATCAACGACGGCAACAGCAACGGAAACGTCAATTTTAAAACGAATTCGTGGTCGGAAGCCGTTGCCATAGCTTGATATTTAGCCATATAAGTATAAGGTTTCCCTTAGATTCTTACCGACTGCTATTTGGCTAAGAGAATACGTTTCATAAAGTAGACTCCTAATTTAGCTTATAAACATATCATGATCCTTTCCGTATCATCTGCGGTGCTTGCATAAATGAAGGTTGCATATTGGCCTATGTACCTTACAAGTCGTTGCTCTGAATGGAGAGACGTATAAGCACAATAGTTTCTCATTCGTTTCTAGATGATGAAATTGAGCATACACAGAAAAGGCAAACATATATAATTCTTTTAGTTATGGCTTTGGTTGCTATCTTGCAATCAACGTTAAGTAAAGTTATTGGTCGCCATTTCGATAAATCGCACAATGAGCCCTCCTCCTTTGGTATAAGAGTAATGATGCCTCTTCTTAGAGAGATGGCAAGCTCGTTTGCTTCATAAGCCTCATTGAAGCTTTCGACGAGATTATGTCCTAGCAGTTCGAAGGAAAATTTGTATTATTATCATTAAAAATACTGTACGTAGTTCCTCGTTTCTGATTGGTTAAAACCATACGCATAATTCACCATAACCAGCTGCTGTTGACCAAATATTGAATCAATGACGTCAAAAGTACAGCCCGCTGCAAATTATAATAATAATAATAATATAATAATAATAATAATAATTTACATTTCTAAAGCGCTAAAATTATAAAAATATTCTAAAGCGCTTTACAAACTATTATATAAGAATATCAAAAATATTAAACGATTAAATTTAAAAATATTAAAATGTTAAAATTATTTAACCGATGACGTCAAAATGACGTCAGAAGTGCAGCGCGCTACAGATTATTGAACCGTTGACCAAGAAAACCTGGAGACAAGGTTGTGTTATCTTTGGTGAGCGCAAAAAACTGACCGAAATGGCGAAACTCCTTTAAGAACGGGAAAATATTTTGAATGAATAATAAAGCAATTATTGAATTCGGCTTTCTTAGGATATGAAGAATTCTGCAGATCTTGAAGGGTGTTATCCCCCTCGGCCTTCGGCCTCTGTGGATAACACCCTCCTTGATCTGCAGAATTCTTGAGATCCTACTCAGCCTCATTCAATAATTGCGAAATATTCTACCGTAAAACCATGCTCACCCAGAGACTTCAATAGCGTCCAAAACCTGGGTCTCGAGCTCGTTTTTGATATTCCTTTCGTCCTCCATCCGTAGTTCAGATACAGTCTTTTTATTTTAATTACTTCTCTTTAAGTCAAAAAGGTATTTGGTGGGGCGTTCACCTTTTTCCACACCCATCTACTCTTTGACTTAAAAATTGCTGCGTTTCCCTTCTTGGTGTATATTGTTTGAAGTTCAGTTTTCAGATCATCAAATTCCTTTAAGATCTGATCAATGTCAGGGGCATGAAAATTATTACCAATGAACTCATCTAACGCCCGAAGTCGACGTGCTATTTGCATTTCCCTGCAATTTGTTGATGTAGGCTAGATTTTTGGTGAAAGAGATATTTGCTGTTCTAATTTCCATTTGAAGCATCTCTTTAAAAAAATGCCGTTTGTCAGTTAACTTGGAGTAATAAAAACAAGTTTGAAAATATCTTTCACGTTTTTGTTAACATAGTGTTCATTGTTTAACAGAGATTTATCCTCTAGGTGCTTCATTAAACAAAGACAATGATGTGTAAATTGCTTTGTGGTCAGGCGCTATAGAAGGATAGATTTCACTCTTTTTGACGAATTGTGTCAATTTTTTGGCGACCAACCAAAGTCTATTCTGGATTTTACTTTTAGTAGTCCAGCGGTTATCGACCAGAATTGTTCACTTTGATGATAAAAGAATGAAACTTTGGCCAATTACTACCATCCCTAAGACCAACGTTGTTTTGATATGGAGCAGCTAAATTCGCTACTGGTGCTGAGTACTGCGCATGCCTTAAAAATCGTCATCATGGAAACGAGGCTGAAAATAAAACCCCTCTAAAATGCCATTTTTAAGGCAACTTTGTTCATTTAACCTTCTTATGTTAACAAACAGGTCATAATCTTTGTCGTAATACTCAAAATGCTGTCACGTGACCCACTTACTGGAAACTGATATGATAATGAGTTGGATGCCTTTGGGTACAGCTTCTAGCTAAAACAATTAGTGTTTTGAAATCAAAATTGATCGCTGGTTTATTACTTTTGTTTCTATTAGATTTTGGAGTACAAAATAAGTGCAAAAACTACACATTCTACTTTGATAGATATAAATGCATGTTTTAAACAATGCTGCATGAAAACGAGGCTCACAAAAAACAACAGTCGAATGGGTCCAATTTCCTGGTCTAGTGAAACTGAATATATATTATTTGACAGGAATAAGATTTCAGCAAATACATTGTATTCTCAATGAAAACCTAATGCTGTGTTTTCATTAATAGAAATAAGACAAAAACACAGAAACTACTGCTAAAAACCATTCGCTTTTTGCATTCTCTTTGTATTTTTTTGTAATGTTCAAATGTGGAGAAATACATTCTTTCTGACAAACGTAACAGTGGATATCGACCCAAAAGAAGATTGAATGCACGAGGTTTATCGTTTAAGACAGATAAATTGCGACGGGAGAAAAACGCTCCACCTTAATTCCAGAACGAGTAGTTATAGGTATTGCACAAATGGCCACACACCTATATTTGATTTTCGCTCCTTTTTTCTCCAGAAAAGTTGCTTCAAATTCTCAATTTTTTTCCAATCCATAGTCAGCTTGCCAGCCCACTCTCCCATTCCCCCTCGTCTCTGGGTATCTCACAGTATGTTTCAAAAAGGTTGTAAATGCACTTCCGTGGGCCGAGCAGTTATGCCCACAGGGAGCAGCGAGATTAAGTGCAAATGCCCCACCCATAAGACAGCGTCAGTAACATAAGTATTTAACTAGATATGGAAAGGAAACTTTATTTTGTTTATATATAAGCTTGCGGGTGAGACAAGTGATCGGTATTTATCAAAATAAAATGTCAATAACTTACCTTTAAGGGTTTTATTACACTTCTTCTAGGCCCTTCCAACCAACGAGCTACAGATTTCCAATTTGTCCCACGAATTCGTTAATAGTACCGTTGGCCATCACTTCTTGCCTTAATTTTCTCGACACGTGGAAGACCAGTATGAATTTGTTGAGGTGGAGGTGGGGAACGAGCTAGTTACCAATGCATGGGCATCGATCACAGGAAAAAAGAATTTTCTTTTACTTCCACTTTTACTCAAGGTTAATCCTTTTGATGTTAAATTAACAAAGCAGACTTTCGTACCGATGAACAGTTATTTGTCTTTGACTACATTATGAAATTTCCTACCCCAGGACAGCAAGCAAATTTCCCCTCTTGGGGTACCTACTACCTATCAAATGCCCGTGAAATGCTCGGAGGCTGGATGGATGAGTGGACTTGAAGTAGACCACGTTCGCTATTCAGAACTTCTAATATGGCTCCGAGTATTTCGGGTAAAATTTGTAAATTTTTAAAGCTTCTTTTGTTTCTCAGTTCTCAAAAGATACTTGGACACAAAGAAAACACCATTACGGACGTTCGCGCCCATTGCTACTGCGCATCTCTAGTGCGCACGCTATTTATTAGGCACGCGCGTGCCACGTCATGTATTTCAAGCGCGCGCACCGAGTCGAAACTCAACAAAATATAGAGCTGATGACCTCTGCGTTAACTTGGTGCGCGAATATTTTTGTTGGATGCTCGGTGACCCCCACTTTTTTTTCGGCAGATCACTTTCCATTATACTAAAAACAAAAACAATCTGTACGTGGGAAGTTTTAATTATTTATCAAATACTATTCAAATAGGATCGAACTGGTACATGGATACGGGTCTGCGAGTGACTCAGTTGCCTTTCTTCCCTGCGTTTTAAAAATAACACAAGTTCTTAGCTCGTACTGACCACCACGGCATTCTATGCACGGTCTTTGAATTTGGTTCAATACCAACACGATAGATACACACACACACGCAAAAAAAAAAAAAAAATAGTTGTGAAATGCGACATTGTCAGGAGTGGGAATCGGACCCACGCCCTTTTCCAGAGACCAGAACGCCCACTCCCATTGTGAGCTGGGAAGGTGAACAACCTTAAGTCTGGCGCCTTAGACCGCTCGGCCATCCTGACAACTGGACGAAGAAGTGATTGACGATGGCACTATTAAGTAATGTGCTGTCCATAGGAAATGGCTTGCATACACTCTAATAGTAATACGATAATTTATCGTGAAAAGAGCTATCACAAACTTTCCCTTGCAACTATCATCGTTATATAGCTGACACCACGTGAAACAAATTTCCAGCGCTCTCTCTTGCTTTTCGAATAACGCAATGGAAATTGAAAAATATCCTTTCCTATGAACTTTTGGTGATTTTTGTGTACAGGCTAAACTAAAGCTCCTATATCACGCTTTTGTCTCTCAACTTCCAAAACAGACTTGGTCACAAACGAGAACACCACCAAGTATAGAAATTTGTCATGAAAGCCTCGGAGCCATGCTAGAATATTGACATATCGAACATGGCCTATTGACAGAGCCATTTCGCTGTAAAAAAAAAAAAATGATTACTTCAATTAAATGAATTGACTTCCAGTGCCACACTGTAACTTCTCGCTCTTTAAAAAGGCAAATGATCAGACAAAAAAAGAAAACATCTTGTCAGGAGAGGGATTCGAACCCACGCCTCCATTCGGAGACCAGAACGCCCGCCCCCATTGTGTTCTGGGAAGGTATTTAACCTTGAGTCTGGCGCCTTAGACCGCTCGGCCATCCTGACAACTGAATGTATAACATGTAGTTTATAATACTGCTATTAATCTGCTCTCCATAGGTGATACCAGTGCCTCGCACGGATGTGGAAGAGTTAAAGGATATTTTTAGGGAACACGGAGATTCTAGTTCTTTAGCGATGAGGACGTGGCGGCCAACACGGAGCTCAAGCAGGTGACGCTCGTCTATAAGTAGACTGTGAGTAGTCTCTCTTTTACTCGACAATCCACAAGAGGAGAACGCAAGCGAGCAAGACTGCTATTCAGTCGTGACTCCCGGCTTCGCCTCTCGCCTCTGCTCGTTCGCTGATTGCCCAGTGCTTTGCGTTTTTTTTTTTGGTGGATTTTCGAGCAAAAGATTCACTGTTTGCAGTCAAATGCATAAGTAATTCATGTCACATGTACTGATATTTAGCAATTATTGAATGAGGCTGTCGTAGGATATGAAGAATTCTGCAGATCAAGGAGGGTGTTATCCACAGAGGCCGAAGGCCGAGGTGGATAACACCCTCCGAGATCTGCAGAATTCTTCATATCCTACGAAAGCCGAATTCAATAATTGCTTTATTATTCATTCAAAATATTTCCCCTTTCTTAAAGGAGTTTCGCCATTTTGCTCTTTGTTTTTCTGCTCACCAAAAAAAACACAATCTCGTCCCCAGGTTTTCTCGGTCAACGGTTCAATAATCTGCAGCGGGCTGCACTTTTGACGTCATTGATTAATATGACGAGATTCTTTCCAAATTTGGTAAACAGCAGCTGGTTATGGTGAATTATGCGTGTGGTTTTAACCAATCAGAAACGAGGAAATATTTTGAATGAATAATAATTCATAATATGCGTCTGTCTGTCTGTCTGTCTGTGCGTCTGCCCAACCTGTCCGCGGATTTACCTCCGGTCGGTTTAGTATCAAGGGTTATTCATAGTCTGTCGGTATGTCTTGTTATTTACCTTTATTAAATTAATGCTTATGGAACTCATCACCAGCACAACAACAACACAACACCAGAAACAGCTGTAACAAGGGGATCAATTACAGTACCGAAAACTACTGTTTTAACTTGTTTCTTTTCTATAAGCTTGTTTGATATTTTTGCAGGTTTTGCCAATAGGAGCACCTTATTTTGTTGTTGAATTTGATAACGAAAAGAGATTGCTTCACAGCCTGAGTCTCACTGAAGATTTGGAAGGTAACTTAGTCGCGTTTTATTTCATTGCCACATCTTGTTAATGTTAACATACCGAACAAACAAGGCTTTATTCCTAACCGATTTTTAATTAATCGTCTGTTTCGAGTAACTTTAAAAGCTGTTTCTTGCCATTTAAAGACGTGAAAGCTCATCACAGTTCGCCACGCATCTAAGGCGGTGGCGAAAGTCCTATAAAAACTTCAAGCTTGAACGAGATATGAATCCATGTGTGATGTCCCTAAATCTTTATACAATGTGTTTGGCATGTTTGCCTGCATATAGCAGCTATTTTTCAATGGTCTGATTTATGTTTTGGCTGTTCGTTTATCAAGTTGCCGCGTGGATACACTTGGTAAAGGCAACTCAGACTTTTTTACTATAACCCCAGAAATTCCAGCGCGCTCATTGGGAAATTTTCATTGTCACTAAGCGGAGAGACATATTAATTTATAATTTATGGAATGCGGCACTGAACGAGCGAGACTGAACAATATGACAATTTGTTATCGTAAGTAGTGTGTGGATCCACAGCAACTTTGATAATGTTATGACGGAATTCAAGATCAATAACAGGACAGACGCATGAAAAACTGACTTCAATTTGATAATTTAAGGATAAATCCATATAACTTTCAAAAACACGTCTTAAACGTTAACTAAAAGATGTGATATAAAAAATGTTTGTTATCTGACGCGCTCTTGCAGGGAAGTTGTCGCCAGTCCCTCTCTTCTCAACTTACCCGACCGTAGAGTGACCTGGAAAGATTGTAAAGTTTCCGAGAACGAGGAGAAGGAGATGGCCGCCGCTTTTAGAAAGAAATTTCAACCGTACGACTTAAACTTGAGCTAGTATCGAGATGGAACTCACACCGTGAATAGACAATGGGACATCGGTTCCCGCTTGATTGAGCACACGAGATGTTCTTCAAGGACCACTTGATGCTGAAACACAGACTAACATGTACAACACGTGCGCCCTTGTACAGCTTATAGCAGAAAAATATCCCAAACCGCTCAAAGGAAAGATTTCATAACTACTGCAGTGCTTTCTCAGAGGCTAGCATCAAATTCCTTAAGTGCTAGTTGTCGTGTTTAGTTTCGGTCAAAGATACCGATGTGTTGAATGTGAAAGGACCAGAACCCATCTGGATTGTTGATTGAGATATAAAGCAAGTATTCCACGAACACGCGTGGTATTTGAGATGGTAAATAGCCAAGGAGGCGCGTTGCGCCGACATTTCATATTCAAGAAGCGCGAGTGGAAAAATTATTTTACTAAAAACGCCCCCAAATATAGAAAACTAGACACACTTAATAAATGTAAAAGGAAACAAAAATTCACGCGTACGCTTACTATATTTGTGGAGCATGCTATAATAGCTCATAATGCATGATGGCAAGGCCAATGAAAATTCTCGCATTTTGTTATCCAATGACCCAGTTTTTAGTAAACCCTGAAAATCAGTCCGTATTCGCGCGCTTGTATCTTTAATTTCTTGAGAGAAAGTTGAGATTATACTCGAGAATACATACCGTGGACCCCGACCTACAAAAATCCATATTTTGCTGTTGTCGTTGTCCTTGCTGTTGATTTGTGTTTTTTTCTTGTGATTCTTTGAGCGGATAAAACAGCCAATCCAGTGGGGAGTTTTCTTTCGAAGAAGGGAGGGAGTGTTAAGGTGGTTAGAAACAGTTTCCAGTACTTTCCAAGACTTATAGTTTGATGGGTCATTATAACCACTCTTTATCGGTTGATGCCAAAATCATGGTATCAACAAACTACCCAATCATCGGGGAACAAGTTGCTGTTATTTGTGTGGCACAATAGGTTACCATAGCAACAATATGTCCTGCTAAAAACACCCTTAATTTTAGCTTTAAGCGCGTATAACTCAAAAACGAGCTCGCTGCCCCCATTTTTTATTATCGATCGGAATTGTACTCAGCATGATAAGATGCAACTTTTTGCAAAGTTTAAAAAATTTCTACGAAGGGGGTTTAGAGCCACCTTAAATTTTCGAAAATTTAAGGTGGCTCTGAACCCCCTTCGTAGAATTTTTTAAACTTTGCAAAAAGTTGCATCTTATCATGCTGAGTACAATTCGATAATAAAAAATGGGGGTTACCGAGCTCGTTTTTGAGCTATAAGTGCTTAAAGCTAAAATTAAGGGTGTTTTTAGCAGGACATATTGTTGCTATGGTAACCTATTGTGCCACAAAAATAAGAGCAACTTGTTCCCTAATGACTGGGTAGTTTGTTGATACCATGACTTTGGCATCAACCGGTATAGAGTGGTTGTAATGACCCATCAAACTGTGAGTCTTGGGAAGTACTGGAAACTGTTTCCAGCCACCTTAAGGTCGGCACACACTAGGGGACTAGTCGCAGGGACTTGCTTCGGGGACCAGTCCCCTAGTGTGTACTCGTATTTTTCATCGAAATTCTAGTCGCAAAGACCACATTCTTGGTCCCTGCGAAGAAGGGAGTGAGAGTTAAGGTATCATGGTAGGTGGATTTTTAAAAAAAATGCGAAAAATCTTTTTTTCGCTGTTCAAATTGAGAAGACTGGGAAAATAATTTGCAGAAAGAATGGAGAAAAAAGCTTTTTTACTTTTTACGATAAAGAGAAAAACTGTTTTTGAGTCTCATTAAATCTCTTACGGCGCGTTGACAGCTCTAATTAAAATTCACCGCCAGTTGTCACATGTAATGCGAATAGGCCACGTTCGATATATCAATATTCTAACATGGCTCCGAGGCTTTCGGGTCAAACATCCATATTTGGTGTTGTTTTCTTTGTATCTAAGTCTCTCTTGGGAATTGAGGAACAAAAGAAACTTGAAAAATTTGCAATTTTGACCCTAAAGCCTCGGAGCCATGCTTGAATATTGATATATCGAACGTGGCCTATTGCGGTGTGATATTTTATTTGCGCACGCGAACCGTTCTCGATCTGGTTGTTTCATCACAAGTCGAGCTTTCATTCTTGTCAAATTTTCTTTATGTCAGGACGAAAACTCGCAAGAAAACTTCTTGCCCATTTTCGTCGCCGAAGAAGCCGAAGAGGCGAAAATCTGGTGGAACCAGCAAGTTCAGCGTCGAACAAGATCTTTGGCTCCTGATCGGAGCGACTGTGGGTCGCATTGTTTACTTAGAAGAATGGTTGAAGGAACTCGAGGACACAAATCCCGCCACTGAAGCTGAAGGTCAAAATACAACAAGTGCTAGTCGCACGAAATTGCTGGAGAACGGACGCGATTCCGAAACTTCCACAGCGAGAGATCGAGTCAAACACAGATGTAGATGTAAACGATATAGCCCTCGAAATTTCCTCTTTTTGGCTTCACGAGGCATATATGGTTTCAGAAAATGTCTGGAGAACGAAGAAGTCTAAACTCGAACAGCATAATATCAATGCCGCCAAGGAAGTAATCACGGCAGTTTAAATACAAACCTGTTTAAACCTAAGTATCTTTTCGCTTCTCAGACGATTTCACTGCAACGTAGACGTCTGTTTATTTCAAGTTGTCATGACCCATTGTTTTGGTAAACTGACCCATGCCGAGATCTGTCAGCGCGGAGGGAATTTTTAACACCTAATCATACCGATCTCATAAAAGGGTTTTCGTCTTTTTCTCGATAAAACAAAACTGCATATAAGGGTGAACATTTTTAGCTCGTTTACGCGTGTCTTCCAACGGAATTGGCTGAAAATCGGCAGGTATGTTCCCTATTACCTGCTTCGAAAAACGGTGTCGGGCTTTGTTTAATTTCGCTTCCGTTTCAGAGTTATGGCCTCTTTAGTGGAAGGAAACACCCGCGTTCAGAACATCAAACTTTAAGAGGGTGTAGAAAAAAAACCAAGCCACATCTGGAAAATCGCTGACACCCTTTTTGAGGGTGATGTGTGAGAAAACATTTCCGATGTTAATCGCCCCGTTCCGATGATTCACGCGCGGAAGCGAACCAGTCTAAGCAAAGCAGTGTTTCTGGGTATTTCTTTTTATAGCACTGCGACAATAACTTTTTAGAAAATTTCAAACATATGATTGTATTCTATAACTATTAAGCTTTCAGAAAATGTATAGGTTGATGGGGTTTTCTTTCAAAGCGCCAGCGTAAGAGCGCGATTTCCAAACACTGTCAATCCACCTACCATGATACCTTAAATGGGAACAGGAAATTTAATCACCTAACATAAAATCGCTTGAGTTAAAATCCATCGCCAGTCAGTAACAAAAGCATTGAGTACTCAGAAATCGTAAAGTTTATTACGCATGTTATGTTCAAATCTGGAGAAATCTATACGTTCTGACAAACGTAACAGTGGATATCGACCCAAAAGAAGATTGAATGCACGAGGTTAATCGTTTGGGACAAAGAAATCGCGACGGGAGAAAAATGCTCGACCTCAATTCCAGAACGAGTAGTAACCTCTTACTAACCGAGCGCGAGGGCCGTACTGGGGAATATTGGCCCGAGGTCGTGGCAGTACGGACCGAGCGAAGCGAGGTCCGTACAAAAACGACCGAGGGCCAATATTCCCCAGTACGGCTCGAGCTAGCTAGGTTAGTAAGTAGTTTATTATATGGCACTCGGGCCATGCTTGTTTTGAATTTGCCGGCTTTCGAAAACAAAAAATACACAGCCGATACCGTTTCCATGGAAACGGTCCGTATGGCAAAATCCTGACCAAGAAAGAACCAATCAAGACAGCTCGGATTTACCTTGCCATACAACAAATATATCTTATTAGACGTTTTGTTGTGTAGTATCGCTGAGTATTTTTACGAGTTGTGCCGTATTTTGGCGAGCCCGTAGGCGAGTCTAAATACAAACAACGAGTAAAAATTCTCA
>JAHPZR010027588.1:0-23991 GCA_019787425.1 Platygyra sinensis
TTCGCAGGGACCAAGAATGTGGTCTTTGCGACTAGAATTTCGATGCAAAATACGAGTACACATTAGGGGACTGGTCCCGAAGCAAGTCCCTGCGACTAGTCCCCTAGTGTGTGCCGACCTTAAGGTGGCTGGAAACAGTTTCCAGTACTTCCCAAGACTCACAGTTTGATGGGTCATTACAACCACTCTATACCGGTTGATGCGAAAGTCATGGTAACAACAAACTACCCAGTCATTAGAGAACAAGTGCTGTTATTTTTGTGGCTTAATAGGTTACCATAGCAACAACATGTCCTGCTAAAAACACCCTTAATTTTAGCTTTAAGAGTGAATGTTCATAATGGTGAAACATATCGCGGCAACAGTCAAAAATTAAATTCTGCTCATATTCTCAGGTTAGGTAGGCCTTAGTGTGAAACAAATCACGAGATATTTCGTTTGGCTGAATATCGATTTATTTACGAGAAAATCGATAATAACCGAGTTCTGTCAAAATGCCGCTTTTGGAGCTCAAAATTTAAGACGAAACTCGAAGCTTCGCGTCACAAAATGAAACAACCCACACCGATAAAAACTATCAAATCTTGAAAACCAACATCAAAATATATGTTGACAGCCATTTGAGCAATTCTTGTCCGTTTACTTACAAAATCTAATTAAATTTATTCGACCTACTTTTGACTAGACTAAAAGTAGGTTAAGAGAAACGCGTTATTTAACTATGTGCTACACAATATAATTGACTGAAAGTCTGGCTTTTGGAAGGCGATAAGTAGTTCTTTTCGATCCCCAAAGGATTTTTTGGGGAAATGATTCGGAGCGATTTAATCAAATTTGAAAGTTGAATAAAATGCGCCGATTTGACGGTGCTGTTAATTGGCCGTAAATGTACACATAAACACGCAAACTCTCGCATTTGATCATGAAGGTCAATCTACAATTTATTTAACATGGCATCTTCTTACCTTCATGTTGCTATATCAAAAGAGAGGGCTGCAGTCCTAAAGTTCTTCAATCGTTCACATAAAAGCAACATAACTTGGTTGAATAATGCAGCGCCGCCTCTTGATCATGAGTTGTTTACACAACGTATTTCGAGGTTTTCTAATTCGAGGTTTCT
The DNA here is from genome assembly GCA_019787425.1 of Platygyra sinensis. NCBI lineage: Eukaryota > Metazoa > Cnidaria > Anthozoa > Scleractinia > Merulinidae > Platygyra > Platygyra sinensis. The sequence continues at coordinate 1,121 of JAHPZR010027588.1, forward strand.
CTGTTCCCATTTCGTTGAAAACGAAGATGTAATCACTCCACGGTAAGATAACTTTGTTTAAATATAAGTCTTGAACCGAACAGCGACTCAGATGCGGGCAAAAATGACGGTATATCAAGGACATCTGTTTCTCGTTCGCCTGAGAAACGCAAATAATGCAAAACGAGGTGAAGTGAAATCAACAACTGCGGCAAAGTAACTTTGGAGGGGAGGTAGGGGAAGGGGTTTGTTCCCATTTCACTCACAAATTTTCAAAAAATTCACTTGCTACTTATAATTTTAGCTGCTTTTAACCATTCCTTTTTCATAAATGCACGAATCACGTATCTCGTTATAGTTGTTTTTCATGCGTTTCACGCATAACCCATTTCCACCCTCTTTGGACTGTGAAATAATCGGTCCGTTACTACGTCGAAACTGAGTATTGCTAAAAAAACCTTTCACTTTTATTTCCATTACTACGAGGCCGAGAGTCTTACCAGCCCACACCCTAGCTCTACAGTTATTATGCTATGTTCCGGAATTTTCAGGAATTGTCCGTGTTCCTCTTTCAATCGAACTCCCGTCAATTAATGACTTATTTTAACTATAGAAATTCGTTTTGATTGGCATTTTAAAAGATCTAAGACCAGGTTTTAAACACTGTCAATGTTGCGTTCCGTGTCATGTTTTCATTATGGATGTCCGCTGCACGTTGAAACGTATAGGTGGAGGAAGCTGTGGTTTTCAACAAATGATCCCGGCAGAAAACAAGAAACGGTAATCATACCTCTACCAGCAAAGCGATTTGATGGCCATTCAGCCAGTTTTGGTTTTTCCGGGCCAAAAAACGAAGTTGACCTAATTCTTAGTCAAACTGTTCGCTTCTCGGAACAGATAATGTCCGCGGACATTATCTGTTCCGAGAAGCGAACAGTTTTCTGAGAGCGTAGCTCGAGGAAAACTGTGAGCTTCGAGGAACAGATAATGTCCAAGGACAAATATCCGAGCATATTTTCGTCCCAAATGGAGACTATCGTGTTTATTATCCTTCAAATCTTTTGCGCAACGCCAGCCGTTTTGAAAATTGGGGGATATTTTCGGATATCCCCCAGTTTTAGCTGGGTGATATCCGGTCACGTGACGTGTTTAGACCAATCGCGCGCGAGCGAAAAGATTTGATGGATTATTATAAGACAGTGTATCCCTCACATCGTACAAAGCTTGTTTTGGGGTGGACCAGAGGGTCTAGTACGAGGTGCAGGGTTCCATCTAAAATATCAAATCATAGCAAAAGTCACAGAACCCGGTCAAAGTGTGAAAAAGGAAAAGGGAAAACGTGATTTTCAAATCATATTAAAGAGGACAAGTGTGATTCTTCAGGTTGGCTCAGGTAAATTGACTCCACGCTTTTCTATTCAAGTCTTCTGAAATTTAAGTTTGTTTTCTCCAAATTAAATCGCATGGTTAACCACTGACAGCTCGTGATTTTTTTTCAGGTATCTGCGCAACATATCGAAAAACCCTAAGGGCCCTGTTTATTGAAGAGAAAGGAGCAGCCACTGAAACTTCACCTTCTATCGCCATGAAAGCCGTCAGTGTTGTTGAAGAGATGGAAAATCTTTCTCTCAGGGTAGGCTTCAACCACAGTTCTTTTACTAATACTTGCAGTTAGCATGCAAACGGCATCAATGAAAACAGTTCAGTCAATCCAAATATGTGCTCAGTAAATGCTGTTAAAGTAGTTTTACGATTAATAACCAGCAGTTACACATTGTTAGAGAATAAAAATGCAAGCTAGAGTGTATTTTATTAAGGCCCGGTCCAAACGCCGCTCCACTCATGTGCCGAACCAAACTCAATAAAGTTCGACTCTAGCGCGACTTTGGAGCGACGGCTGATTCAGACGGCGTACTTGCGTCGAACTTATTTCGGGGAAGCTCGTGGTAAAGAATTTTAGATGAGAAAATATGCGTTCTGAATACAAGAACTCAGTCGAAATGGAAAAGCTGGGACTAATGTCTCGCTGTCCAAGCAATATTTAGGGAAGCAAATTCAGTCGCAAGGTTCCTTGTTTGTATTTAGAAAGGTTTTGTCCCGGTAAATACGACCTGTTAAAGGGAAATCTCATATGCTGGGCTAGTATCACGAAGAAACAGCAAAAAAATGAATTTGCGCTAAAAACACACGCTCAAACAGTCCCGATTCTCGTAAACCGAAGGCAGGAAGGGAGCTCCGAAACATGACAGAATTTTTGTCGTGTTTACTTTTAGCGACGACTTCGAGCTTCATGCATGACTGGTCACGCCACTCAATATTGAGCCAATCACGAGTGCCGTTATATGAAAAATACATTACAGTAATTTATGTGTTAGGTTCAGACATGAGGAGAACGCCGTATGAATCAGCCGCCGCTCCAACGTCGCATAGTGCGACAGACCCGGCCGAATTTAATGTTGTTTGCCGCTCCAAATCTAATCTGCCGAACCGAACTGATTCAAACGCCGCTCTTCTGCCCTACTCAACTCATCAGTTAGGTTCGGCGCATGAATGGAGCAGCGTTTGGAACGGGCCTAAGTGACTCATTTGTTATTAATTTGTTAAGGGAAACTTGTTTTTGGTATTGGGTAATATAATCTTGTGATATTCCACGGCATTAAAAAAAAGGTTGCTTTACTCACTATTTCGTTATTGCTAAAATTATACTCTCCCCTAATACTATGTTATTAAATTTGAGTTTATTCATATTCATGGAACACCATTATTTTTGGAATTTTCCAGCTGTGTTTGCTCGGTTGCTGTGGTTGGTTTCTTTTGGTGTTAGTCGAGATAATGAAATAAGTTCGATGACCAGTTTTTAAAGGCGTTCTTCCTGGAAATAGTCGTTCGTGATTCTATAACTGGTCAGGACATTGTTGTCTAATTTTCTAGCCGAATTGTGCTCCGGCTTAAGTTGTTCTTTTTGGACATCGAACTATGTTCGTTTAATTAAAATTCATACATCGTTTACACCTTCCGCAAAAGTAGAAAGTACCGTGTACACATCGCAATTAGCGCTATGGTGTCTCTTTGAATATGTTTAAACTTGAGTGCACGAAAAGATAATGATATGGAATAGGCGGGCTTGAATTTTTAAGGAAAGCCCAACCCACGAAGCTTGGATTATACTTCCGACACGTATGTTATGAGAAATATTTAACAACAACTTTTATCCTTAAATTTAATGTGATTTTTGGGTTTGACTTGATGGAAATAAAGATTGTGATTTTTATATTTCTCACGTTGCTTTATCTTGGTCAACCACCTGAAAATTGATAGTTAAAATCTAGAACGAAAATATTTTAGTCACTGCGTGTAGCTTCGAAGGAAAATATCCTAAGCAGCTTTGCGCGCAATCGCACTAGTATCTTATGCGAATTGCGCATAATCTGATGTTGGCATAAATTTAAGGAAGTGACAGTTTGACAGTGATCTGACGGATCATGTGGTTGACCCCATAAAAGAAACGTCAGAAGTGAATCTGTAGTAGTTGCAGTCTAACGCAGCTGAAGTAGTTGCTGTGATAGTTAAGGTCAGTGAAGAGTGGAAGCCGACAACATTGTAACAGCAATCGTTGGAAATAAAGGAGAGATGTAATCAAACAACAGAGTGTTGAAGTAGCTGGCTAATTCCCCTTTAAAGCTGCTTTAACAACATTGTAATACATTAACCAACCATTTCGGTCGACTGTCATTCAATTTGCGCACAGAAGTGAAGAAAAGCCTTGGAACACACCTCTTTTGTATTCATTGTAAACTTTGAGCAAACGCAAACGTAAGTCGTCAAAATTAAATAACGTAACCATTTGGTGTCATGGGGGGAGGGGTCCGTACCCGCAGCACCGAGATCTGCCACAGTAGACTAAATGTAATTTGATTAAAACGTTTTTTTTTTTTTTTTCCTATATCCACGCATAATTTTGAACATATTTTGGAAGACTATTCTCAGAAACGTGTCCCAGGAACAAATCCCACACATTTCGGATGTGTTTATGCAATAAGACTGGGTGCAGACCTTGATGCGAAACGTTCGTGTTGTCTACATTTTCAACGTTTTAATAGAAAATATGCACCGTGTTTCTATCGATTAAAAGAAACAGGGATGGAAGTTTGGGGGAATGAGAAATGCTGTGGGAACAGCCGCAGGCGAGTGTTTCCACAGGGCTGTCAGGGTTTTATGACATGTTGCGCAGATACCTGAAAAAAACTCACGAACTGTCAGTAGTTAATGACAAAAAAGTAAATATCAGAAGGAAAGTGAATAATATCAGAAGATTTGAATAGAAAAGCGTACAAAGAGTCAATTTGCCTCAGCCAAGCGAACAAAACCCCCCTACCTCCCCTCCAAAGTAACTTTGCCGCAGTTGTTGATTTCACTTCACCTCGTTTTGAATTAATTTGCGTTTCTCCGCCAAACGAGAAACATGTGTCCTTGAAATAACGTCATTTTTGCCCGCATCTGATTCGCTGTTCGGTTCAAGACTTTATTTTAAACAAAGTATATCTTACGTGGAGTGATTACATCTTCGTTTTGAAAAACTGCCGAAAAATCTCGAAATATGCTGTGTAAACAACTTATCAGATCAAAGGCGGCGCTGCACCATTCTACCAAGTTATATTACTTTTATGTAAACGATTGAACATTTTCAGGACTGCAGCTCTCTCTTTTGATACAACAACATGAAGGTAAGAAGATGCCATGTTAAATAAATTGTAGATTGACCTTCATGATCAAATGCGAGAGTTTGCGTGCTTATGCGTACATTTAATGCCAATTAAAAGCACCTTCGAATCGGCGCATTTCATCCAACTTTCAAACTTGATTAAATCGCTCCGAATCATTTCCCAAAAAAATCCTTTGGGGATCGAAAAGAACTACTTATCGCCTTCCAAAAGCCAGACTTTCAGACAATTATATTGTGTAGCACATAGTTAAATAACGCGTTTCTCTTGACCTACTTTAAAGTCTACTTAAAAGTAGGTCGGCGAAATTTAATTAGATTTTGTAAGTAAACGGACAAGAATTGCTCAAATGGCTGTCAACATATATTTTGATGTTGGTTTTCAAGATTTGATAGTTTTTATCGGTGTGGGTTGTTTCATTTTGTGACGCGAAGCTTCGAGTTTCGTCTTAAATTTTGAGCTCCAAAAGCGGCATTTTGACTGAATTCGGTGATTATCGATTTTCTCGTAAATAAATCGATATTCAGCCAAACGAAATATCTCGTGATTTATTTCACACTAAGGCCTACCTAACCTGAGAATATGAGCAGAATTTAATTTTCGGCTGTTGCCGCGATATTTTGAAAATCTTTGATTTTTGGGCACATTCGCTCTTAAGTGCTTATAACTCAAAAACGAGCTCGGTGACCCCCATTTTTTATTATCGATCGGAATTGTACTCAGCATGATAAGATGCAACTTTTGCAGAGTTTAAAAAAATTCTACGAAGGGGATTCAGAGCCACGTTAAATTTTCGAAAACTTAAGGTGGCTCTGAATCCCCTTTCGTAGAATTTTTTTAAACTTTGCAAAAAGTTGCATCTTATCATGCTGATTACAATTCGATAATAAAAAATGGGGGTCACCGAGCTCGTTTTTGAGTTATAAGCGCTTAAAGCTAAAATTAAGGGTGTTTTTAGCAGGACATATTGTTGCTATGGTAACCTATTGTGCCACAAACATAACAGCAACTTGTTCCCCGATGATTGGGTAGTTTGTTGATACCATGATTTTGGCATCAACCGATAAAGAGTGGTTATCATGACCCATCAAACTGTAAGTCTTGGAAAGTACTGGAAACTGTTTCTAACCACCTTAAAGTGGTACTGTGACGAAAATCGCATCTTTCCTATTGAAGCCATTTTAAAACATAAGCAAGTAGTCTGTATGGGAAGAAAAATGCCGTTTACTTTTTTCCAATATCTATTTTCGTTCCAGAGATATTCAAGTTTACAAAATATGCAAATTAGCAAAGCGATGACGTCATATACTCAACCAAATTATGATCAAATATGATGAAAAAAGATATCTCAGCTAATTTGAAACAGAAATGTTTGATTCCTTGCAGTGAGGTTCTTCTAAAGGTGCAACACAATATGAGCTTAAAAGTTTTGTTACCATGGCAACATACTGGGTTCCAGACCTCCCCAATATTAAAGGCATTTCTGGCCACCCTAAGCATTCTATTTTCATATTTGCAAAAGGTGCCATGTATGCATGATCTAGCAAGCATATAAATATGTTAGCTCCAGTTTGTGGCCCCGCTTAGCATTTTTCGAGCTGAAAATCACTAACATATTGAAATCAAGTGGGCGGAGACTGGAACAGAGTGAGTTGCCATGGCAACAGAATTTTTATAGCCGCAGGTGTGTTTCCTATAGAACTATAAGCTTGTAAAGTTTCAGGGATCTGCGCTGCAAATTGGCCAAGATAGCTCTATTTATGTTCTGGAGCTAATATTGGGTTGAGTGTATGACGTCATTAGTCATTGCATTTGCATATTTTACACATTTTTCAAACTTAAATATCTCCGGAACCAATGAAGATATTTGCAAACGGTAAACAGCGTTTTGATTCTTTCATAGAATTCTATGTGATACACCTAAAATATCAAAGGGTAAAAATTTGATCATAGTACCACTTTAAGGTGGTTAGAAACAGTTTCCAGTACTTTCCAAGACTTACAGTTTGATGGGTCATGATAACCACTCTTTATCGGTTGATGCCAAAATCATGGTATCAACAAACTACCCAATCATCGGGGAACAAGTTGCTGTTATGTTTGTGGCACAATAGGTTACCATAGCAACAATATGTCCTGCTAAAAACACCCTTAATTTTAGCTTTAAGCGCTTATAACTCAAAAACGAGCTCGGTGACCCCCATTTTTTATTATCGAATTGTAATCAGCATGATAAGATGCAACTTTTTGCAAAGTTTAAAAAAATTCTACGAAAGGGGATTCAGAGCCACCTTAAGTTTTCGAAAATTTAACGTGGCTCTGAATCCCCTTCGTAGAATTTTTTTAAACTCTGCAAAAGTTGCATCTTATCATGCTGAGTACAATTCCGATCGATAATAAAAAATGGGGGTCACCGAGCTCGTTTTTGAGTTATAAGCACTTAAGAGCGAATGTGCCCAAAAATCAAAGATTTTCAAAATATCGCGGCAACAGCCGAAAATTAAATTCTGCTCATATTCTCAGGTTAGGTAGGCCTTAGTGTGAAATAAATCACGAGATATTTCGTTTGGCTGAATATCGATTTATTTACGAGAAAATCGATAATCACCGAATTCAGTCAAAATGCCGCTTTTGGAGCTCAAAATTTAAGACGAAACTCGAAGCTTCGCGTCACAAAATGAAACAACCCACACCGATAAAAACTATCAAATCTTGAAAACCAACATCAAAATATATGTTGACAGCCATTTGAGCAATTCTTGTCCGTTTACTTACAAAATCTAATTAAATTTCGCCGACCTACTTTTAAGTAGACTTTAAAGTAGGTCAAGAGAAACGCGTTATTTAACTATGTGCTACACAATATAATTGTCTGAAAGTCTGGCTTTTGGAAGGCGATAAGTAGTTCTTTTCGATCCCCAAAGGATTTTTTTTGGGAAATGATTCGGAGCGATTTAATCAAGTTTGAAAGTTGGATGAAATGCGCCGATTCGAAGGTGCTTTTAATTGGCATTAAATGTACGCATAAGCACGCAAACTCTCGCATTTGATCATGAAGGTCAATCTACAATTTATTTAACATGGCATCTTCTTACCTTCATGTTGTTGTATCAAAAGAGAGAGCTGCAGTCCTGAAAATGTTCAATCGTTTACATAAAAGTAATATAACTTGGTAGAATGGTGCAGCGCCGCCTTTGATCTGATAAGTTGTTTACACAGCATATTTCGAGATTTTTCGGCAGTTTTTCAAAACGAAGATGTAATCACTCCACGTAAGATATACTTTGTTTAAAATAAAGTCTTGAACCGAACAGCGAATCAGATGCGGGCAAAAATGACGTTATTTCAAGGACACATGTTTCTCGTTTGGCGGAGAAACGCAAATTAATTCAAAACGAGGTGAAGTGAAATCAACAACTGCGGCAAAGTTACTTTGGAGGGGAGGTAGGGGGGTTTTGTTCGCTTGGCTGAGGCAAATTGACTCTTTGTACGCTTTTCTATTCAAATCTTCTGATATTATTCACTTTCCTTCTGATATTTACTTTTTTGTCATTAACTACTGACAGTTCGTGAGTTTTTTTCAGGTATCTGCGCAACATGTCATAAAACCCTGACAGCCCTGTGGAAACACTCGCCTGCGGCTGTTCCCACAGCATTTCTCATTCCCCCAAACTTCCATCCCTGTTTCTTTTAATCGATAGAAACACGGTGCATATTTTCTATTAAAACGTTGAAAATGTAGACAACACGAACGTTTCGCATCAAGGTCTGCACCCAGTCTTATTGCATAAACACATCCGAAATGTGTGGGATTTGTTCCTGGGACACGTTTCTGAGAATAGTCTTCCAAAATATGTTCAAAATTATGCGTGGATATAGGAAAAAAAAAAAAAAAACGTTTTAATCAAATTACATTTAGTCTACTGTGGCAGATCTCGGTGCTGCGGGTACGGACCCCTCCCCCCATGACACCAAATGGTTACGTTATTTAATTTTGACGACTTACGTTTGCGTTTGCTCAAAGTTTACAATGAATACAAAAGAGGTGTGTTCCAAGGCTTTTCTTCACTTCTGTGCGCAAATTGAATGACAGTCGACCGAAATGGTTGGTTAATGTATTACAATGTTGTTAAAGCAGCTTTAAAGGGGAATTAGCCAGCTACTTCAACACTCTGTTGTTTGATTACATCTCTCCTTTATTTCCAACGATTGCTGTTACAATGTTGTCGGCTTCCACTCTTCACTGACCTTAACTATCACAGCAACTACTTCAGCTGCGTTAGACTGCAACTACTACAGATTCACTTCTGACGTTTCTTTTATGGGGTCAACCACATGATCCGTCAGATCACTGTCAAACTGTCACTTCCTTAAATTTATGCCAACATCAGATTATGCGCAATTCGCATAAGATACTAGTGCGATTGCGCGCAAAGCTGCTTAGGATATTTTCCTTCGAAGCTACACGCAGTGACTAAAATATTTTCGTTCTAGATTTTAACTATCAATTTTCAGGTGGTTGACCAAGATAAAGCAACGTGAGAAATATAAAAATCACAATCTTTATTTCCATCAAGTCAAACCCAAAAATCACATTAAATTTAAGGATAAAAGTTGTTGTTAAATATTTCTCATAACATACGTGTCGGAAGTATAATCCAAGCTTCGTGGGTTGGGCTTTCCTTAAAAATTCAAGCCCGCCTATTCCATATCATTATCTTTTCGTGCACTCAAGTTTAAACATATTCAAAGAGACACCATAGCGCTAATTGCGATGTGTACACGGTACTTTCTACTTTTGCGGAAGGTGTAAACGATGTATGAATTTTAATTAAACGAACATAGTTCGATGTCCAAAAAGAACAACTTAAGCCGGAGCACAATTCGGCTAGAAAATTAGACAACAATGTCCTGACCAGTTATAGAATCACGAACGACTATTTCCAGGAAGAACGCCTTTAAAAACTGGTCATCGAACTTATTTCATTATCTCGACTAACACCAAAAGAAACCAACCACAGCAACCGAGCAAACACAGCTGGAAAATTCCAAAAATAATGGTGTTCCATGAATATGAATAAACTCAAATTTAATAACATAGTATTAGGGGAGAGTATAATTTTAGCAATAACGAAATAGTGAGTAAAGCAACCTTTTTTTTAATGCCGTGGAATATCACAAGATTATATTACCCAATACCAAAAACAAGTTTCCCTTAACAAATTAATAACAAATGAGTCACTTAGGCCCGTTCCAAACGCTGCTCCATTCATGCGCCGAACCTAACTGATGAGTTGAGTAGGGCAGAAGAGCGGCGTTTGAATCAGTTCGGTTCGGCAGATTAGATTTGGAGCGGCAAACAACATTAAATTCGGCCGGGTCTGTCGCACTATGCGACGTTGGAGCGGCGGCTGATTCATACGGCGTTCTCCTCATGTCTGAACCTAACACATAAATTACTGTAATGTATTTTTCATATAACGGCACTCGTGATTGGCTCAATATTGAGTGGCGTGACCAGTCATGCATGAAGCTCGAAGTCGTCGCTAAAAGTAAACACGACAAAAATTCTGTCATGTTTCGGAGCTCCCTTCCTGCCTTCGGTTTACGAGAATCGGGACTGTTTGAGCGTGTGTTTTTAGCGCAAATTCATTTTTTTGCTGTTTCTTCGTGATACTAGCCCAGCATATGAGATTTCCCTTTAACAGGTCGTATTTACCGGGACAAAACCTTTCTAAATACAAACAAGGAACCTTGCGACTGAATTTGCTTCCCTAAATATTGCTTGGACAGCGAGACATTAGTCCCAGCTTTTCCATTTCGACTGAGTTCTTGTATTCAGAACGCATATTTTCTCATCTAAAATTCTTTACCACGAGCTTCCCCGAAATAAGTTCGACGCAAGTACGCCGTCTGAATCAGCCGTCGCTCCAAAGTCGCGCTAGAGTCGAACTTTATTGAGTTTGGTTCGGCACATGAGTGGAGCGGCGTTTGGACCGGGCCTTAATAAAATACACTCTAGCTTGCATTTTTATTCTCTAACAATGTGTAACTGCTGGTTATTAATCGTAAAACTACTTTAACAGCATTTACTGAGCACATATTTGGATTGACTGAACTGTTTTCATTGATGCCGTTTGCATGCTAACTGCAAGTATTAGTAAAAGAACTGTGGTTGAAGCCTACCCTGAGAGAAAGATTTTCCATCTCTTCAACAACACTGACGGCTTTCATGGCGATAGAAGGTGAAGTTTCAGTGGCTGCTCCTTTCTCTTCAATAAACAGGGCCCTTAGGGTTTTTCGATATGTTGCGCAGATACCTGAAAAAAAATCACGAGCTGTCAGTGGTTAACCATGCGATTTAATTTGGAGAAAACAAACTTAAATTTCAGAAGACTTGAATAGAAAAGCGTGGAGTCAATTTACCTGAGCCAACCTGAAGAATCACACTTGTCCTCTTTAATATGATTTGAAAATCACGTTTTCCCTTTTCCTTTTTCACACTTTGACCGGGTTCTGTGACTTTTGCTATGATTTGATATTTTAGATGGAACCCTGCACCTCGTACTAGACCCTCTGGTCCACCCCAAAACAAGCTTTGTACGATGTGAGGGATACACTGTCTTATAATAATCCATCAAATCTTTTCGCTCGCGCGCGATTGGTCTAAACACGTCACGTGACCGGATATCACCCAGCTAAAACTGGGGGATATCCGAAAATATCCCCCAATTTTCAAAACGGCTGGCGTTGCGCAAAAGATTTGAAGGATAATAAACACGATAGTCTCCATTTGGGACGAAAATATGCTCGGATATTTGTCCTTGGACATTATCTGTTCCTCGAAGCTCACAGTTTTCCTCGAGCTACGCTCTCAGAAAACTGTTCGCTTCTCGGAACAGATAATGTCCGCGGACATTATCTGTTCCGAGAAGCGAACAGTTTGACTAAGAATTAGGTCAACTTCGTTTTTTGGCCCGGAAAAACCAAAACTGGCTGAATGGCCATCAAATCGCTTTGCTGGTAGAGGTATGATTACCGTTTCTTGTTTTCTGCCGGGATCATTTGTTGAAACCACAGCTTCCTCCACCTATACGTTTCAACGTGCAGCGGACATCCATAATGAAAACATGACACGGAACGCAACATTGACAGTGTTTAAACCTGGTCTTAGATCTTTTAAAATGCCAATCAAAACGAATTTCTATAGTTAAAATAAGTCATTAATTGACGGGAGTTCGATTGAAAGAGGAACACGGACAATTCCTGAAAATTCCGGAACATAGCATAATAACTGTAGAGCTAGGGTGTGGGCTGGTAAGACTCTCGGCCTCGTAGTAATGGAAATAAAAGTGAAAGTTTTTTTTAGCAATACTCAGTTTCGACGTAGTAACGGACCGATTATTTCACCGTCCAAAGAGGGTGGAAATGGGTTATGCGTGAAACGCATGAAAAACAGCTATAACGAGATACGTGATTCGTGCATTTATGAAAAAGGAATGGTTAAAAGCAGCTAAAATTATAAGTAGCAAGTGAATTTTTTGAAAATTTGTGAGTGAAACGGGAACAAACCCCTTCCCCTACCTCCCCTCCAAAGTTACTTTGCCGCGGTTGTTGATTCCACTTCACCTCGTTTTGCATTATTTGCGTTTCTCAGGCGAACGAGAAAAGAAACAGATGTCCTTGATATACCGTCATTTTTGCCCGCATCTGAGTCGCTGTTCGGTTCAAGACTTATATTTAAACAAAGTTGTCTTACCGTGGAGTGATTACATCTTCGTTTTCAACGAAATGGGAACAGAGAAACCTCGAATTAGAAAACCTCGAAATACGTTGTGTAAACAACTCATGATCAAGAGGCGGCGCTGCATTATTCAACCAAGTTATGTTGCTTTTATGTGAACGATTGAAGAACTTTAGGACTACAGCCCTCTCTTTTGATATAGCAACATGAAGGTAAGAAGATGCCATGTTAAATAAATTGTAGATTGACCTTCATTATCAAATGCGAGAGTTTGCGTGTTTATGTGTACATTTACGGCCAATTAACAGCACCGTCAAATCGGCGCATTTTATTCAACTTTCAAATTTGATTAAATCGCTCCGAATCATTTCCCAAAAAAAAAATCCTTTGGGGATCGAAAAGAACTACTTATCGCCTTCCAAAAGCCAGACTTTCAGTCAATTATATTGTGTAGCACATAGTTAAATAACGCGTTTCTCTTAACCTACTTTTAGTCTAGTCAAAAGTAGGTCGTATAAATTTAATTAGATTTTGTAAGTAAATGGACAAGAATTGCTCAAATGGCTGTCAACATATATTTTGATGTTGGTTTTCAAAATTTGATAGTTTTTATCGGTGTGGGTTGTTTCATTTTGTGACGCGAAGCTTGGAGTTTCGTCTTAAATTTTGAGCTCCAAAAGCGGCATTTTGACAGAACTCGGTTATTATCGATTTTCTCGTAAATAAATCGATATTCAGCCAAACGAAATATCTCGTGATTTATTTCACACTAAGGCCTACCTAACCTGAGAATAAGGGGAGAATTTAATTTTTGACTGTTGCCGCGATATGTTTCACCATTATGAACATTCACTCTTAAAGCTAAAATTAAGGGTGTTTTTAGCAGGACATGTTGTTGCTATGGTAACCTATTAAGCCACAAAAATAACAGCAACTTGTTCTCTAATGACTGGGTAGTTTGTTGTTACCATGACTTTCGCATCAACCGGTATAGAGTGGTTGTAATGACCCATCAAACTGTGAGTCTTGGGAAGTACTGGAAACTGTTTCCAGCCACCTTAAGGTCGGCACACACTAGGGGACTAGTCGCAGGGACTTGCTTCGGGGACCAGTCCCCTAATGTGTACTCGTATTTTGCATCGAAATTCTAGTCGCAAAGACCACATTCTTGGTCCCTGCGAAGAAGGGAGTGAGAGTTAAATGGGAACAGGAAATTTAATCACCTAACATAATATCGCTTGAGTTAAAATCCATCGCCAGTCAGTAACAAAAGCACTGAGTACTCAGAAATCGTAAAGTTTATTACGCATGTTATGTTCAAATCTGGAGAAATCTATACGTTCTGACAAACGTAACAGTGGATATCGACCCAAAAAAAGATTGAATGCACGAGGTTAATCGTTTGGGACAAAGAAATCGCGACGGGAGAAAAATGCTCCACCTCAATTCCAGAACGAGTAGTAACCTCTTACTAACCAAGCGCGAGGGCCGTACTGGGGAATATTGGCCCGAGGTCGTGGCAGTACGGACCAAGCGAAGCGATGTCCGTACAAAAACGACCGAGGGCCAATATTCCCCAGTACGGCTCGAGCTAGCCAGGTTAGTAAGTAGTTTATTATATGGCACTCGGGCCATGCTTGTTTTGAATTTTCCGGCTTTCGAAAACAAAAAAAATACCCAGCCGATTACCGGAAACGGTCCGCATGGCAAAATCCTAACCAAGAAAGAACCAATCAAGACACTCGGATTTACCTTGCCATACAACAAATATGTCTTTTTAGACGTTTTGTTGTGTAGTATCGCTGAGTATTTTTACGAGTTGTGCCGTATTTTGGCGAGCCCGTAGGGCGAGTCAAAATACAAACAACGAGTAAAAATTCTCAACAATACTCATAGGCGTACGGGCACCCTCGGACTTGGGGGGGCGATGACCTTATTGCCCGAAAAATTACAAAATGCTCGAAAGTGTCAGTTGTATATACGTACTCAAATCGCAGTAAAAACAAAAACGTTCTCAATTCTTACGTCTAATGAAGCTGTTATCATTACAGAAACACAGCCGAATTCCGATTTTTTGGAACATCCAAGGGAACTGATGAAAATTGCTTTTAAAAATCGGACAGTTGGTGAAATTATGGCGTTTGACTGAGGAGAGGGAAACGACTATTGGTTTGAGTTATCGGGAGGATCGAAAAAATGAGGGTTAGAGAAATCAGGATTCCACTGTAGTTATTTTGAAACATTGCATACTCCTAGCTTATGACTTCATTCGACAGCCTGGTAAAATCAGAAACTTATAAAAGAAACAGTTAATTGTTCCTCGTGCGAGAAGTTCAGGAAAATTTTAAACCGGCACTTTGCGGAGCCATTCAAAAGGGCTCTTTTTAGGGCCAACACAAAGACATAAGTCTTGGCAGGAGCCCATATTGGTCGTCCTTTGCTTTCATCCTTTTGTCACTAATGGAAATAACATCATGGATTCTCACGGTACACATTTAATTGGCATATGGCTTTTCCAAAACAGAATACCTGCAATTGTGGGTCCTTAGATCATTTGACCTTAACTCCGCTTTGACAAGACAAACGCTAGTGAAAGTAACCTACAAGCCAGGCCTTGAGTACCTTTTAGAATGCTTTCTCCCGAGTACTTTTGCCCGAATCATCAGCGTTTTGCCCGAAAAATCTCAAAATTTTCTGCGACTGGGGGGGGCTGCAGCCCCCCCCCCCCCCCCCGCCACCCCGGCTCGTACGCCTATGACAATACTACACAACAAAACGTCTATTAAGAGATTTATTATCCAACACGCTAAAGTGGTATGTTCGTATAGTACGAGCAAATTTCGTGGATATTTATTTACAGGAAATGCGTGATAGAAGTATGCGAAGCGGAACGGAATTGGCGGGGGAAATCGAGCTAACTGATTGGTCAACGGCAGGAAACCTGTCTAACCGGTCCTCTGGAGTACAAGTACCGCGTGATATTTGTACTGGTCTTAAGCGTTATTTGTACTCTGCGAAGTGCAGTTGGATAATAATTATAGGTATTGCACAAATGGCCAGACACCTATATTTGATTTTCGCTCTCCTTTTCTCTTCAGAGAGGTTGCTTCAAATTCTCATTTTTTTTCCAATCCATGGTCAACTTGCAAGCCCGCTCTCCTCTTCTCCCTCGCCCCTAGGTACTATGATTTGACAGTATGTTTCAAAAAGGTTGCAAATGCCCCTCCGTGGGCCGAGCAGCTATTCCCACGGGGTGCAGTCAGAACAACTGAAAATGCCCCACCTATAAGACCGCGTCGGTAGCATAAATGTTTAACCAGATGAAAGGAAACATTATTTTGTTTATATATAGACTTACAGGTGAAACAAGTGATCGGTATTTATGAAAACAAAATGTCAGTAACTTACCTTCAAGTGTTTCATTATACTCCTTCTGGGCTCTTCCAACCAACGCGCCACAAATTTCCAATTTGTCTCACGAAGTTCGTTAAAGTGGGGAACGAGCTAGTTACCAATCCATGGGCAACGATCTCAGAAAAAACGAATTTACTTTTATGTTCTTTATTCAGGGTTAATTCTTTTGATGTTGAAGCTTGCATATGTTTTTGAAAAGCACCTATGTATAGTTCTTTGTCTTTGACAACATCACATCACGTTGAGAACAAACTCCCCATGTCAGGGACATGACTCCTTATCAAATGCCCGCCAAATGCCCTGGGGCAGGGCTGGATGAACAAACATGGCTCCGAGGCTTTCGGGTAAAATTTTAATTTTTTAAGTTTCTTTTGTCTATCAACTCCCAGCTGAATACACTTGTATACAAACAGGACACTACCAAGTATAGAAATTTGTCCTGAAAGCCACGGAGCCTTGCTCGAATATTGATGCATCGAACTTAGCCTGTCGACTCATGTCATTTCTTTCCAGCTGCCCTCCATGACTTGTCACTTTTTTATGAGGCAAATAATCAGACAAAAGAAATAAAACAGATTGTCAGGAGTGGGATTCGAACCCACGCCTCCATTCGGAGACCAGAACGCCCGCTCCCATTGTGTGCTGGGAACTGATTAACCTTGAGTCTGGCGCCTTAGACCGCTCGGCCATCCTGACAACTGCACGCATTATTTGTAGTTTATAGTAGTGCTATTACTCTGCTTTCCACAGGTGATGCCAGTACCTCTCACCGATGTGGAAGAGTTAAAGGATTTTTTTAGGGAACACGGAGGTTTTAGTTCTTTAGCAATGAGGGACGTGGCGGCCAACATAGAGCTCAAGCAGGTGACGCTCGCCTACTTGTAGACCGTGAGTAGCCTCTCTTCTGCTCAAAAACCCCCGAGAGAGGAACGCAAGCGAACGAGAGCGCTACCCACGACTCCCGAGCTGACGCCTCTCGACTCTGCTCATTCCCACGACTCCTGACTTGATGCCTCTGGCCTCTGCACGTTCGCCGATCTTCGCTCAGAACCCTTGGTAACTCAAACCCTCAGTTACTCGAACCCTCGGTAACTCAATCCCTCTGTAACTCGCATTCTCGGTATCTCGAGCCTTCAGCTAACTTGAAGCAATTTTCGTTTCTCTTTAGGTCATTTTTTAATATAATTTTACCCGCGGCAACTCGAACTCGAACTCGAACTCGAACCCTTGGTAACTCCAACCCTCGGAGACTTGAACCCTCGGTAACTCTAACCCTCGGTGAGTCGAACCTTCGATAATTCAAACCCTCAGTAACTCGAACTCTCGTAACTCATATCCTCGGTAACTCAAACCCTTTGTAACTCAAGCCCTCGGTAACTCAAACCCTTGGAAACTCGAATCCTGGGTATCTCAAACCATCGGTAATTCCAATCCTCGATAGCTCGAACCCTAGGTAACTGGAACCGTCTGTAACTCGCGCTCCCGGTAACTCGAACCTCCAGTTAACTTAAAGCAATTTTCGTTTTCCTCCAGGTCATTTTCTATATAATTTTACCCTGGATAACTCAAACCATGACGGCTTTCAAGGAAAAATTGTAAATTTTTAAAGCTCCTTTTGTCTCGAAATTCCAAAAAGAGTCTTGGCCGATACAAAGAGAACACCACCAAGCATAGAAAATTGTCCTGTAAGTCACGAAGCCAAGCAAGAATACTGATTTATCGAACTTGGCCTATTGACAGAGCCATTTCGCTGTAAAATAACATGGATTTCTTCAATTAAATGAATTTACTTCCAGCTGCAACTCTGCAACTTCTTACTATTTTATAATGAGACAAAAGAAAATAAAGAGGATACTGTCAGGAGTGGGATTCGAACCCACGCCTCCATTTGGAGACCAGAACGCCCGCTCCCATTGAGTGCTGGGAAGGTAATTAGCCTTGAGTCTGGCGCCTTAGACCGCTCGGCCATCCTGACAACTATGTTGGATTTTTCCTTTTCAAAATGGAAAATTTAAATTGCACATCCCATCCACGATTTCCTGATACACAATTTTTGATAAAAAAAAAAAGAAGACATCTCGAGCAATCAAGCTATCGATGTAGGCGTCGAAAAATTATAATTGGCAATGGGATTTTCATCCAAAAGTTTGAATAAAACTTATTAAGAATACTAATCTGTTTTTCTTAAAATTCTTAGAGGTCGGAGTCGGCTGCCTTTCTTCCTTGCGTTTCAAAGCTTAAGACGGTACAAGTTCTTAGTCCGTACTGACTGCCATAGCATTCTATGCACGGCCTCTGAATTGGGTGGAATACCAACACAATAGATTCACACACACACAAACACACACAAAAAAATGGTCATAAAATGGGACATTGTCAGGAGTGATTCGAACCCACGCCTCAATTAGGAGACTAGAACGCCAGCTCCCAGTGTTTGCTGGGAAGATACGTAACTTTAAGTCTGGCGCCTTAGACCGCTCGGCCATCCTGACAACTACATTGTTACGTGATTAAGGATAACCTTATTAATCAATGTGAATATTTTTAGGGGACACGGTGATTCTAGTTCTTTAGCGACGAGGGACGTGGCAGCCAACACAGAGCTCAAGCAGGTGACGCTCATCTATAAGTAGACTGTGAGTAGTCTCTCTTCTGCTCAAAAATCGACAAGGCAAGAACGCAAGCGAAGGAAAGCGCTACCCACGACTCCCGAGCTGACGCCTCTCGACTCTGCTCATTCGCCGACCTAGGCCCAGAACCCTCGGTAACTCAAACCTTCAGTTACTCGAACCCTCGGTAACTCAATCCGTCTATGACTTGCACTCTTAGGAAAATTCAGCTAACTTGAAGCAATTTTCGCTTCTCTTTGGATCATTATTTATATAATCCTCGATAACTCCCCCGGCAACTCGAACCCTTGGTAACTCGAACCCACAGTTACTCGAATCCTCGAAGACTCGAACCCTCAGTAACTCGAACCCTCGGAAACTCGTACCCTCGATAACTCGAGCCCTTGGTAAGTCGAATCTTCGATAAATCAAACCCTTAGTTACTCGAAGTCTGGTAAATCAAACCCTCTGTGACTCAAACCCTCAGTAGCTCGAACCCTTGGTAACTCGAAACCTCCGTAATTCGAACCCTCAATAGCTCGAGCCCTTCATGGGTAACTCAAACCATCTGTAATTCGAATCCTCGATAGCTCGAACCCTCGTTAACTCAAACCATCTGTAACTCGTACTCTCGGTAAGTCGAACCTCCAGCCAACTTGAAGCAATTTTCGTTTTTCTCCAGGTCATTTCTATATAGTTTTACCCTCGATAGCTGATACCATGTCTGCTTTCGGGTAAAAATTACAAGTTTTTAAAGCTGCTTTTGTCTCGCAATTGTCAAAAGAGACTTGGATACAAAGAGAACACCACCAAGTATAGAAATTTGTGCTGTAAGTCACGAAGCCATGGTGGAATATTGATTTATCGAACTTGCCCTATTGACTGAATCATTTCGCTGTAAAAAAAAAAAAAAGGATTACTTCAATTGTGTGAATTGACTTCCACCTGTCCTTCTGTAACTTCTTATTCTTTCATAAGGCAAATGATCGGATAAAAAAGAAAAAAATATTGTCAGAAGTGGGATTCGAACCCACCCCTCCATTCCGAGACCAGAATGCCCGCTCCCAATGTACGCTGGGAAGGTGATTATCTTGAGTCTGGTGCGTTAGACCGCTCGGCCATCCTGGCAACTGTATATGATGGCTGTAATATCTAAATTGAGCATTACATGTACGCTTTTCTTTCCACAAATTTCAAGGGAAAGCGGGAAATAAGCAGTGATTAGATGACGGGTTTCGTCATATTAAGAGTAATCAGGCAATGTAAGCGTTGAAGAATTATTGGCAATGGGATTTAATCGAAACGTTTTAATTTAAGCCATTAAGAATACCAATCTAGAAAGCAGACCCAGAAAAAAAAAGGCATGCTAGGGTAACTGAAATCATAATTAATAGAGCTAGGGGAGTGGTTATGAAACTCGTCAAAGTACAAAGTTCTTTATTGTATGTTATTGTTCTGTTTTCTGGCCTTGACCCTGCACAAAACACAATAGTTGTTTACTGCTGATAGAACCAACAGAAACGTGTTGGTTACGTAATTCATGCATATTGTATGAGAGCAAAACAAACGATTGAGCAGGATCGCGGACCTTCCACCATAAATCTTGGCATCTTTATTTGCTCCTTTGGTGTTTGCCAGGCTTCATAACCAGTCCCCTCTACTAACTATGCTAAAATGACTATAAGCAGTACTTCGCCTTTACCTCTCACCTTTTATATCAATACGCGTGCAATAAGCCAATAGAGTCCAGTTTTGGAAAATATGTAAAAATGATTTATTCGCGCCAAATTCTAAAATTTGGTAGTTTTGTATTGACTAAGGAAAAGGGTTAAAAAGTTAGCTCTATTTTGCTTTTTAGTTCCTCTGAAAAGAGAGCTACATGCATAATTAAGAGTTGTTATTGTTTCAGCCGCAAAACGTCATCAGCGCTATGTGTATGGCTGGAATTCGTCTCTTAATATATCGCCGCTGCAGTTGTTCGATTTGGTAAACGGTCGATGCCAGTTTTAAGACACTTGAAAATTTTTAACTATCAACAAATTATTCTCTATTAAATTAAAGAAAAAGGAAATGAACATTTAAGCTTTTGGTGAGTGCGTTTTACTCCATTAACAAATTAAAACCTGTTTCTACCTTGTCTAGGCCTATAAAGCTAAAGTAGATATGGCATCGTCCATTCTGAAAGGCTTGGTTACCAATTATGGCATCGACCGTTCACAAAACGGAAATTAGCATCACCGCTGATCTCTGCTTGGCCACATGTCAGAAGACTCTCCGTCCAATACACAGATAAACCCATGGAAACCTCAACGGAAGGGTTGGATCATTTCATGCAATTTCCAAAATAAATTTAGAAAAGTTTTGAAAGGGCACTGAAATTAAGACATTTGAATTCCGTTAAACCAATCGAGCCTTCTGAAATGTATGTGATAATGTTTACTCTTCACTAGCTTTCCGTAATTATAAAGGATCGATTACGCAAAGCTATTAAATCATCGTTTACAATATTATTAACTTTCAAAACAATACAGGTAAATTTATAACGTTAACTGTTTATTAAAAGACTATCACAGGTATTAATTACAGTTCTGATCTTACAACAAAACAGAATGGCAGGTATTTGCTACGGTTAATAAACTGGAACAGCAACCTGTAACTTAGAAATACAAAAATATATCTATGTCCTATTTTTACAGTTTTTTTCGTCAACGAAAGCAAATATGTAAAATAAACTAAATAGTCTGATTTTCTCTTCCCACATCTTCTCTCTTATTAGTTTTACTTTTTCAAAATTCGCGGAGGTCGCAGTTAGGGATGGACCATTAGAAAAGTGATGGGGGGGGGGGGGGGGGAATTTTCAGCTTGCACGAACTTTTTTTTTTCGCTCGCGGCTTGTGCAGGATTTTTTTTTTCAGGTGAAACCCTCTGCGCGAATTTTTTTTCAGACAAATATTGCTTTTTGAAAAGGTCATAGACAGCCCAACACAAACACCCCTATGTGGTTTTACGGTAGTGGCATGTAGGCCTCTAAAGTTTTGTTCTGGCGAGTTTGTCTTTGAGCGATTTACCTTTTGAAAAGTTAATAGACAGGCCAACACAAACTCTCCTATGTGGTTTTACGATAGCGGCACGTAAGCCTCTAAAGTTTTGTTCTGGCGAGTATCTTTGAACGATTTACCTTTTTGAAAAGTTAATAGACAGGCCAACACAGACTCTCCTTTGTGGTTTTACGATAGCGACATGGAAACCTTAGCAGTTTTGCTCAGACGAGTATGTCCTAGAGCGAAGATAGTCTGCCTGCCAATGAAAACCACACTTTGTGGTTCTTTTTTTTTTTAAGTACCAGTGGCAGTGTTAATGTTGCTGTTTATGTGGTTAACACTTACTACTACGTGTGAATGACTTTTTCATTATTGTATTATAGAATTCTTATTCAAGGCACGGGCTCCTGTTCAAGGGGATAAGACTCATCCTTTAATTTTTATTCTGAGCACAACGAATTTTATAGCATGTAATATTTACAAAGATACCAGATTCTAATATTAATTTATTACAAATTTTATTTTATTATTGCCATTACAATACAGTATACAGTGTATGTTGTAGCACAACGAGCCAGACGTTCTTTGCAACCAAAAACAGAGCTTGGATCCCGTGGAGATAAAGAACTTTTAGTTCTACATGTCCACGGGATACCAGTGGCTTGTAACATTCCAGTGTAATCATATCCCAGGCAGTGATCGTTTGTGTTCCACAAAACGCGTCATGTGTCCAGACACTTTGGTAATCAGTTTATGTTATGCAGTCAGAAATTCTCAAAAATTATTGCAACGAGGTTTTCAAAAACCTCTCAAGAGGTTACGCTCACGATTACTATGCGTGATAGAAATCACGAGCTCATAATCTTATTGTTTGTAATGCGAAGCGATTCTGGAAACTACAAGACCGAAAAATCACTATCCCGAGTTTGTTACATATCCAGAAGCACTCAACAACTGTACTGCATGGACTTCAATGAGACTGGGTGAACCAGAACCCACCACAGCATGTTCGTATAATGCAACGCACGATGCAAAAACACTTTGACGATTTTGTTACATATCCAAAGCACTCAGCAACTGTATTGCATGGACTTCAGCCTGGGTAAACCAGAAAGGATATGTAACATGTTCCTATAATGTCACGCACGACGAAAAAATCTCTATCACGATTTTGTTACATATTTCGAATTACTCGTGAACTTCAGCCTGGGTGAACCCAGAGGAGGTTGGACACGCGCCGAACTGCATTATGGTAGAGGCAATTAACCAATCAGGAGCGCGTATTTTTTTGTGAGTCGATTTAGAAGAAATCGTCGCTCGAGAGATGAAGAGGATTTCTTTGCGTGCTTTCTCGGCATTAACG
>JAHPZR010027590.1:7500-15816 GCA_019787425.1 Platygyra sinensis
TTCATAGAATTTTTCCATACTGTCTGAAAAGTTAAAGAATTTAGGGAACTTTCCAACAAAGAGATAAAAATGGTAGGTCACTGAATTAGTTTCTCAGATAATTTACAAAAACCGAAATTTAGAGGACGCTTTTGTGGACCTCGTGCATGGTAACTGATATGACGTCACAAGTACCCTTAAAGTATAGCCCAACAATAGAGTTGTAAAGAGACATATAGTTTGCCAACACCATTAAACATCCTTCTTTGTAATCTTTCATCGTTTTACAAGCGATATAGCAACGAAAAACCCTTTCGAGCCTCCTTAAACTTTGAAGTGGTATTATGATCAAATTTTTACCCCTTGAATTTTTAGGTTCATCACATAGAATTCTACAAAAGATTAAAAACACTGTGTACTGTATGCAAATATCTGCATTGGTTCTGGAGATATTTAAATATGAAAAATGTGTAAAATATGCAAATGAAATGACTGATGACATTCACTCAACCAAATTTTACTTCAAGTACCGGTATATAAATAAAGCTATCTTGGTCAATTTGCAGCAGAAACCATTGAAACTTGGTAGGCTTTTAGTTATAATAATTTCAGTTCCCATGGCAACCCACTCTTTTCCAGTCCCATCCACTCTGATTTCAATATTTTAGTGATTTTCAGCTTGAAAAACATAAACAAGGCCATGAACTCAACCTAGCATATTTATGTTTACTGGATCATGTTGATCAGGTACCATTGTCAAATATTAATACAGAACGGTAACAAAAAACGTTTTTAATACCAGGAAGGTCTGGAACCCAGTATGTTGCCATGGTAACAGAAACATTAGATTCATACTGTGGAGCACCTCTTTAGTAGAATCGTACTGCCAAGAATCAAACATTTCTGATTCAAAATTGGCTCAGATATCTTTGTTCACCATTTTATCACAATCGGGTCAAGTTTATGACATCATCACTTAGCCAATTTGCATATTTTAAAAGCTTGAATATCTCTGAAACAGAGATATTTGAAAATAGTAAACAGCATTCTCCTAGCCTGCGTGGCAGGCGTCCGAAGGGGAGGGAAAGGGGAAAGACGAGCGCATGAAGTGCGAGAACAGACGCGTGAGGATCGCGGTAGGGGACGCCTGCAAGGACGCTTTTGTTTTCTTCATTCCGCCCTCTAATTAACTATGCAAAACCCACTCAACTGTGGAATGTCTGGCTGTCAAAATCATCCAATCAGAATCACATTACTTCTTTCGTGACAAAATCTGAAGGTGCCAATGGGTTCTCGTATTTCTTGTTTTTGTTGTTTTGCACGAAAAATGAATTTTAAAATTTGAAGACCTTAGCTTCGGACGTTGGGAAAAGCGAGAAGACTCCGGGCCAAAAGAAAGCAATTGTAACAATGTTTGTAGAGTTTGCCAGATAAATCTAAAAGTAACATATGGCAAATGTGTGGCTAAAGCTCGTGGAAATATATTCAAACCGTCGGAGAGAAAAAAAATATTCGGAGTTGTCTTAAGCGAATCTCTGAAGAGCTTTGGGATAACAGTGATTGCTTCTTACATCGATTCGCAGTCGGCCTGCAGTGCCTGTTCATGTTTCAACTGTACGCGACTCCGCCACAAGCCACTAAACTGCTACTCAGTAGTGTTCTTCTTCAATGATTGTTGAAATCGCTTATCTGTGACACTTTTCGCCGATGCACAGACAACGTCAAATTTGCCCCCTTCGATGTCTTCCAAACAAACTAGCTTCTGAGCTAAATATCAGACAGTAAATTTCATGGCCTCAACCTCAATAATCAGGCCGCTAACAATTCTGAAAAGAGGCGTTATTACTAACATCGGCTAACCTATGATGAATTAGTTCGAAACGATCTCTAGATTTATCCGCCTGGTTGAATATAAATGTAAGAAGACCTTAATGGTTTCGAATGACAGGTCGCTGACCAATCAGAAGGATGAAGTTAGGTAATTCATTAAATTTGACCAATCAGGATTTTTACGTTCGTCTGGTGGACGTAAAAAACAAAGAAAACAATAGCGTCCTTGCAGGCCGTTCCTTCTCCCTCCGATCCCGCGCTCATTTTGACTTTCCTCACTCCCTTTCTACGGCCTGCCACGCAGGCTAGCATTCTCCTTCTTGTACAGACTACTTGTCTAGGTTTTAAAATGGCTTAAATAGGAAAGATGCAATTTTTGTCATAGTACCACTTTAAAAACAAGGAAAAAGAAAAGGAATTGCCTAAGGACTGCCAGGCTAAATGAAAAGGATGTGTTTTCAGTATTCTTCTTTACATGGGATGGGAGAAAGACATATGAGGGTGGGAGTCGGGAGATTAAGGTACGGGAAGCAGGAGAGCAGGGTACAGGAAGTGGGAGGTTCTTACCCGATCCCCTGCCTTGATCTTGAAAAAGGATATTTTATCAAAATTTATAAGAATCACTTTTCTTAAAAATACTTGCGGGATTTCCTACAAATTCTATTGTTCTTTATACTGTCTAGGTCCTCTAGGGAGTATCATGGATTTCCTATCTACTGACACCCTCACTCCTCCCATTTAAGGGAGCGTAAGCTTAACTTCAGTGAATTAATTTCAAAGAAAGGAAATAAGTCCTAATTTGAGTACAACCATTACCTTAAACCGTGAAAGAACTTTCAACTCTTTTAAAATTCTTCGAAGAACTTGTAAAGAAGAAGATACCATTTTGAAGGGTCCTTGAAGAACAAAACCTCTATTCAGCGGCTACCTCAAGGTGTTGAATTACACTTCATGTAACGTAACATTGTCACTGTCAACACGAATCTAATATGGCGGCCGCGAATATCGAAGAAGGAACTCCTCTGAGAGATATTTTTGAACAAGGATTCATTTTACATAGTCAGTTAGAAGATGATGATGAGCCAAGCTCATCGGAGATATTTCAGGTAATGATTACTTATTTTAAGGGGTGTCAAAAATTGTATTTGATTTGTTTTGAATTTTTTAATGTAAGCTTAATCTCAAGGTTTTTTTACAACGTATTTTGATCCATATTAGTACGTCAAAGAGTGCCTCTGTATCGTACAGTGTGCCCCGATAAATGTACGTAAGCTTAGATTGTTAGAACTCGTTTAAGCCTTTAGCTAGGTGTCAATCAAGCGACTTTAGTTGCGAGCCAACGATATTTAAGAAATAGAATCAACCGTGTACATGTTTCTATGTACGAATTTTAATGTAAATCTACCAGCGTTCTCTCACGAATGCCGCTCTCTGATTAGCTACGGTATTGAATAACCATTTAACAAATAGATTCCATGTTGCCCTGCGTCCGTTCAGTAATAGATCACAGATGTTGTCAAAATGTGGTAAGAACAAAAGTGGCAAACAATGACGTTCTGTCCTCTATAATAGATCATAGGCTAGAACCAGAATTACTTGGGTTATTATAGCCCTTGTTGACAAAATGACGGCCACTTCTTAGCTTTTTCTAAGTGTTTGTGAAGAGGATAATTTTAGATAAAGTTTTGAACGACTAGTAGATTTGTACTAAAACAATTTGATTATTTGCTCTTGATTTCAATACGTGATAGTTGAATTGGGCTGCACCCTTGCCAACTATCATGCGATAGAAATCTCAAGCTTATAGTTTTATAATGGAACACTAGTGGAAGTTTGGGAGAATGAGAAATGCCTTGGGAACACAATCCAACAGGCAGGACTTAACTAGCAAAAGACGATTTGAATCTCGGCAAAGATTCCAGAGTCCAGTTGTTTTTAATTGGTATTTCCAGATGAGAATATCAAGAATTGCAATAGAAGAAAATTTGGAAAACAACACCAGGTGCTTGCAACACAAAACGAATGTGGTTAGTACTACTATACCTGCCAAGTGTCATGCCTAAGGTGTGATTGTCATCAGATCAAAAACTTTGATGTCACACCTACTCACGCCTGTATTCCAATTTCTCACGCCTGGTAGAAACGTTAGAGCCATTACAGTATTGACTGACACATTTTGAAAAATATATTAACCATTTTATTAAAAGACGAGGAAGTATTCCTATAATGGGTTTACTTGGGCATTTTCTGTGGGTTAGGTTGAGGATTTTAGTTGGACGAGATGAGCCTTGAGGTTTGAAACAGTGCGTGAGCTAGTTGTATGCAAATGAATGAGATGTTGTTATTTTTAGATACAGAGGTAACTTGATATTTTTGTTTTTCACACGAAGTAAATTCAATTAGACGTCAGGCATCGTTGCTTCTAGTTCTAAGGAAATGTTTTAGGGGAGACAAGACTATTTTGATTTGAAAGAGTTAGAACATTTACAATAGGCACAGGTAACGATTGTTTTGTTCTTGTTGCATGCAAATATAGAGAGATATTTAACAATTGGTTCATGCTTTAGCGTGCACTATCGAGTTATGGAGCACGCGGGAAGTTTGGAGAGCACGAAAGAAGCGTAAGAGTTGCCCGAGGCAATAGCCGAGGGCAACTCTAGCTTCTTCTTTTTTTTTTTTTTTTGAGTTGAGAAATTTTTTATTTGCAAAACAAATAACTACTTACATTACTTACAATATAGCTATTACACCACTGACATTACAATAACTCTACTCTCAGGGTAATACTTACATTACTTGCATTACAATACTTACATAGAATATGGTACAATACTTAAGCTACTTATGATACAAGACATTACATCATTTATTGACAGAATAATTTTTTCATCAGTTTCCACTTACATAAAAATTTATCCTTCAAAGCAAAGTCACATGCAAATTTTTCAATACTATAATTAAACTTAAGGTAGCTCTGTATGCCAGCAAAATCGGGGTTACGTCCCTCCATTTTGCATTTATATATGAAAAACTTGACTACTAAAATAATACAATTAATCGCATTTTTACAAGGCATACAGCTTGTATAGCCCAAGAGAACAGATTCAAGGGAAAATTCTATTTCAATTTCTGTTACTGACCGAATCCAGTGCGCGAGGGCGTTCCAGAGGGGGAATATCTGGTCACAGTACCAAAAGTGGTGCTCTATGGTTTCAGGTTTACTGTCACAAAAAAAGCAATCATCGTGATCCTTGATTCGCATTTTCATTAACAATACATTTGTTCCAATAGTTCTATGGAGTATCCTATATTTAAAGCTTCTTAGCTTGCTAGCACTCGTGCATAAGAAAGGGATACTGCAATAGGTAGACCAATCTTCGACCGGAGATGGTAAAAGTTTATCCCATTTACGCTGCACCCTAGTTGGCTGTGTGGCAACCGATTTTCGCAAACTATCATAAGTAAAACTGGTCACCTTTTTTGTCTTAAATATTATATTTCTATATTTTCAGATTTAACCACAAGTAACCATTTACCAAACTCTCTAATCTTTGACTTCCATGAGCTTGGAATTGCACAGATAATGCCATAAGCTTGTAAGAAGGTACACTTTAGGTTAAACTTATTAATCAATTCGGTTGGTGACATAAAAACGCCAGATTCGTCTACAAGATCATTGACGTAGCGTAAATTTTTTATGTACCACGACTTATAAAACACAGATTTATTTTCTATCTTAATATTTAAAACATTATTCCATAGTGGCCGAGACAAAATATTGTTGGCTTCTACAGTTTCCTGAACATACTCTGCCCATGATTCAACTACATTCCTCCAGAAAGTATTTTCCACAAAAGAACAAGCCAGGAGTGATAATGATCTTTTGTTTAGTAACCAAACATCATTCCAGTAAAGACAATCAGAAAACAAAAGTCTTTTCCTGTCTGCCTGATAATTTAGGTCCCATACTTTTTTTATCCAGGAGATCTTAAGAGCCTTGGCAAATGATCGAATGTCGGTCATCTTCAATCCCCCATTTTCTATATCGTTAATGATTATTTTCCTTGCTATTTTATCGCCCTTTCCACCCCAAATAAAAGAGAAGAAGAGTGTTTCCAGTTCTTTAAGAAAAGAGTCATTTGGAGTAGGAAGTGTTGTGAAGAGATGTACGAATTTAGATATTGCAAGTGACTTAATTACCTGTATTTTGCCTATAGTACTCAAAAGTCTCCAGGACCATGAGTCTAAAAGCTTTCTGACCTCATCTAGCTTCATTCTGTAATTGTACTCCACTATTTGCTGGGTTTCTACAAAAAAACGTTATCCCTAGGATGTCAAAAGGTTCACTAAATACCCATGCTAAATTTTTCTCCAGAAGTAATATGTCCTTTGAGAATCTCTTACTACCCAGCCATACAGCCTTTGTTTTTTCTACATTCACCTTCAGACCTGAGCACTCTCCAAAGAGCTCCAACGTGTCTAGGCATTGGGAGAGTGAGGTTTGAGTTCCATCTAAAAGGAAAAAAGTGTCATCTGCATACTGTCCGAGAAAAGATTCTTCATTATTAACAGTGATGCCATTAATATGACCGTTTTGCTTTATCGCATCTGCAAGAAGTTCAGCGCAAATAATAAAAGGGTATGGCGATAGTGGGTCTCCCTGTCTAACACCTCTTGACACCGAAAAGGAATTAGAGCAATGGCCATTTTATAAAACGGAGCTATTTATATTTTTGTAAAAGGTTTTAACCCACCGCCTCATGGACTCTCCAAAATTAAGGCTCCATCCAGAAAGTTCCATTCTACCGAATCGAATGCTTTTTCAAAATCAATTAATAGCAATAAGCCCTCTTGGTTATTGGAATTTAGTTTATCTATAATATCGTAAATTAGCCTAGTATTTTCGGCAATTGACCTGTTTTTAAGAAAGCCTTTTTGGGTGTGCAATATTAAATAATGCGGCACCTAGTTATATTTCTGATCTTTTTACCGAGCGCCAAATCAGCATTGGTTTACGAGGCAAACATAGACTAGTTATTCCACATGTAAATACAACAAATTATGGTCTTCACTCATTTCGATATCATGCCAGCAAATTATGGAACTCATTGCCAGATAATGTCCGCGTATCCACTTCTCTTGCTGCCTTCAAAAGTGCACTTCAAACTGTCCATCTGGAAAGTGAATGCTGTTCTTTTTGTGACCAATATAATTATAATTCTTAAAATTACTTGTACATAATATTTATAATTTATTTTTATGTAATTATCTATTTATTTCATCTTTTGTTTACTTTAATTATTTTATAGATTTATTTTCTTCGGAGATATTAGCAATTTTGCTATCAACTAATTCAAAGTAAAATAAAGTCTTTGATTGATTGATTGATTCTTAATACGATTTGCGATAACAGCTGAAGCTATTTTATAATCGACTCCAAGTAAAGATATCGGTTTCCAATTTTTTAGATAAAACTTTGTCTTATTTGGCTTAGGTAAGGTAGTTATAAGCGCGCTTCTCTGAGTGACGGACATTTCGCCAATGCTATATGAGAAATTAACTGACCGCACTAAATAATGACAGAGGTCCTTCCAAAAAAATTTATAAAATTCCACAGTAAAACCATCCATCCCAGGACTGTATCCATCGCCCATACTTTTTAGGGCATCTAAACATTCTTTAGCAGAAATGTTACCCTCGCAAGAGTCCTTTTCTTCAGGAGTCAATTGAGCCGTACTTTTTGACGGTACTTAAGACTCACTCTGCGAACTCAAGAGACTCACTCTTTTGTCTGTCTCGTCCGTTTTATTTTCACTTGACAATCAACCGTTCTCGGAAAACCTCTCGCAAAACTCTCACTACTCAAAATTCTAGTCACGTCCAAAAAATTATCTCCTCCTGCTCGCACGTGTTCGTTACCTTATTTGGTAATGCTCGCAATGTTACACTAACACAGGTGGGGTTGGTAAAAACTCCCGCACACAATTTCGCTCTTATATTATCTAGATTGAAAAAGGTGGTAAAATGATCTGCCGTGAATTGAGTTTCCCTGGAGGTGTAAAGCTTTTCATAAAAACGCTTCTGCTCCCTAATTATATCTTTTTGGTCTGTGATTTCGGTAGCATCTTCTAAAACTAGCTTAGGAATTGATTTGTTTGTGTAATGTCTTTTCTCCAGATTCAGAAAGTACTTAGTGCTTTTTTCACCCCTTGTAATCCAATTAGCTTTTGACCTTGTAGCTATACGCATTTTATGTTCTCTCAGTTCTTGTAACTCATTTTGTTTTTGGTTGAGTTTCCTTTTTGTTTCTTCGCAGGGAGATACATTTAAGCTCTGCTGAAGAGAATTAATTTCTTTTTCAAGAAAATTTTCAGTCTTATTTTGCTCTTTTTTCTTCCATGCTGCATAAAAAATAGTTTTGCCCCGAATTTGACGCTTAAGAGTTTCAAACAATAATTGGTCATTAATGGAAAAAGTGAGAGACTCTGGATGTTCTATGTCACCATT